>BROG01001056.1:0-152597 GCA_030159075.1 Atrina japonica | reverse complement strand
CTCCCCCAACTACAACAACAGGTAGGCAAAACACTTTGAGAAAAAAAATCCAGATCTTTTATAATTCATCAATAGACATATATGCTACATATCTTTTAAAAATGTGTAACAGGAAGTTGGGGTTATGGGTGCATTGCGAGTCTATTCGTCCATCCAATTAAGATTTTTATTACTACTTGGTTGCAATTTTGTTATAGCCCACAATTTCACTTGATACTGATTTACAGTCAGGGGACATGTTTTTATTCATCAATAATCCAGTTATGCTTTCTAGATAATATAGACATAACACCAAAGTTATCGTTTTCATAAAAAGGCCAAAACACATACTCAGAGTGGCCGTTTCTGTCAATTAGACTTCATATCAATTTTATTGACTCTAACTTTATGTAGTCTCATACATTCTCAGCCTAACGTTTTCGTACCGTGTCGAGTTTTACCTTTGTAATACACATATGTGTTATGCCTTGTTGTTTGTTGCAAAAAAGCATCAAAGAAATTTATGAATACTCCAGATTCTTCTACAGGCATTGAACGGGACAAATACTTATTAAGGTCAAAATCGCTGATTTCATTTCACTTGTTTTAACAGATAATAAACGTTACATTATATGTATGTAAAAAACCGTTTACAATCCTAAAAATATTTCTATCAGTATTGATAATTCTGGAAACCAAGCTAGCTTTTAAAGCTTTCAATTTAGTTTCGTCATCTTTGATATATTTAACACATTTCTTTTTACTCTATCTCTGCTATTCAATATGAAATTATATATCAGTTTGTTGATATTTTCATATATTCATTATGTGGCAGTATATATCAGTTTGTTGATATTTTTATATAATCATTATGTGGCAAAGATAATAATGATGCTACATGTTAACTTTGACAAAGCCATTGAGTTTACTTTACAACATTTACCTAATACTTTGATTTATTTTTTTCCCACGATTCACCGGCATTTGGTGAAGTCTCCATATGAGTGCAATATTCATGAGTATGACGTTAAACAACAATAAAAATAAACAATTTGAAACTTAGGATTAGTGTATAGAATGTTCATCCTTTTGATAAAATCATTTCCAAAATTAAATTTCATTAAGGTTTTGGGGAGAAAACTCCACTTTATCGAATCGAATGCTTTTTTGAAATCTAAAAATTAGTGTACATCATTATGTTTGTAGTTCTCACAATGCTCAAAAATATATAATTATTATAAACATAATACCAAAGTTATAATGCTCAAGACGATATCGTTTCTGTCAATTAGACTTCATCAGTTGAGCTCCAATTTGAAAAGTATATGTATTTTCTAAAGATATAGTGGTATCATACAAGGACAAAGAATATCTCTAAAAGTATAGCCGAAATCCGTCTAAGAGTAACCACTGTAAAAAAAAATGACTATCTTAGCTTTAGAATATATTCGAATTTAAATGGTGTTAACAGTGCCAAATATTACTTTAGTATACGATGAACAGCTGGTACCGAAATACCAGGTTCTAGGTTTATGTATACCCTCGGGGACTCAAACGGTCCACCAGCAGTGGCAACGACCTAGTGGTAATAAATATTATAAACATAATACCAAAGATATAATGCTCATGACGATATCGTTTCTGTCAATTAGACTTCATCAGTTGAGCTCCAATTTGAAAAGTATATGTATTTTCTAAAGATATAGTGGTATCATACAAGGCCAAATAATATCTCTAAAAGTATAGCCGAAATCCGTCTAAGAGTAACCACTGTAAAAAAATGTCTATCTTAGCTTTAGAAAATGTTCGAATTTAATTCTTGCATTCTCTTTTATATATCTACCTTTTACATAAGCACTTTGTTCTACTCATAATTTTTATGCAATTTTGAATAATGTTTTATCACCTTCTTGTACAGTAACGAAATTACAGATAGTCATTGAGAAAACCTCATTTCAATTCTATAATATATTTCCTTCAGAGCATAATCAATAGATTATTAATACTATCCCACACACATTTGTAAACTTCACTGGGCAGTCCATCAAGGCCAGGAGATTTCTTTCATTTCATGTTAGAAGCAGCTTCTCTTATTTCTTCATTTTTGGAAATTCAGCACAATATTTTTTTATTTTCAGAGGATAGTTTTGGAATTTCAATATCTGATATATAATTGTCAATCTCCATATCACTGATTTTGTTTTTCAATTTTTGCATAATTTTTCATAAAAAGAACACATTTCACCCATAATTTTATTTGGAATTGTAAATACACAATTTTCACTAGATTTAAGTTCTCTCATAGCATTGCATGACTGCTGTTTGGTCTCTAAACCAAAAATATATTTGGTATTCTTTTCATCCTCTGTTACCCACTTATACCCGAACCGAATATGAGCACCTTTAGCCTGTACATTATAAAATATCTAACTATAATTCTAAAAATCGTTTTCTATTCATATTACATTCAATAAGATTATCGTTATCTAATAAGGAAAATTCATTCTCTGTCTGTTTATTAATATACTTAATATACAGTTTCATTTTTTATATGTCTAGCAATTTATGTAGAGAAATATTTTACTTTCCTTTTACATTATTCATATTTTTCTAACGCAGTTAGACTGACATCAAGATTTTCAATAATTTGTTTAATACGGCTTTATATTCTTCATTATCAAGATGCAATACGTTTAATTTCCAATAACCAGGACCACGCTTATTATCACTCCTTATTAAATATAATTTCAATAATCTATAGTCTGTCATACGTATACCAATGTGTACCAGGAACTTTCCTGCCTACTATGTTTTCTTATTTGAACTGAAAATGGTTACTAAAAACATGGTATCAGGTAAATTGTTAATATTCTAATACTATACCAAGCAATGCGTAGTCAATAATTCTTATATCTCCCTGCTAAAATGAAACAATAAACAACATTTTTTGCATAATCTTTTTTACACACAATGTAACACAACAAGGTGTTTAATTACATTTATCATTGTCAATTAATATCGCAATGTAATGTAATTATAAACATACATCGTTTTAGGTACCACGACCACACCATCGACCTCAACAACAGGTACTACCACCACCACTTCCGGTACTACAGTCACATCCTCAACATCAGTAACAACTGGAACTACAACTAGTACAGGTAAACATATCAATTTTATAAATGAAGTTTATATAACGTCATGCATTCTCGCGCTACTGTTTTTTATGTGTACTTCTACCCACTGAACAAAATACAAGCCTTGATATTTTGTAAGAAATTAATATATCACCAAACGAGCCATACCTAAAGATACAAAACCACACAAATGTAGTGTAATATTAAGTGGAAAAACTGTATCACTTCAATAATGTAATAGGGAATACAACAACTTCGTCAACATCAACAACATCAGGGAGGACTGGTTCAACATTTAACAATTAATGTCGTGACGATAAACACAACATTTTAGGTACCACAACCACATCATCTACCACAACAACAGGTCAAAGTACCACTACATCTGGTACAACACCCACATCCTCAACATCAGGAACAACAAGTGTAACGCCTAGTGCAGGTAAACATAATTGAATAAGAAAATCTATGTTCATATAATTTCATATCGTCTGATCTAAATATGGCATAGATTTCAACAATACCTTTATTATCATATAGTAAATGTAACGTAGGAACAACATCAACAAATTTCCCTCTTAACTATCACCACAACGATAATACTAATATAGCCAATATCATCAACTTCAGGGACAACTGGTTTAACAAGTAGATGTAAAGTGTCCATCTGAATGAATAGTATTAAATAATTGTCAAAACTTCTGCTACAGATAATTGATATTTCCTCGATTTCTATTAGTCAGAAAGAAAAATATTCACAACAGATTTTAGGTCGGCACTATGAGACATTGTTTGATATAGATAGATAAAACAGTACAGAAAAGTAGGTTCAGACACATCGACAATACTAACATAGATATGTTAATCCAATTTAAATTCAAGTCATTACACATTTTATCTTGTTTATTTTAAAAACGAAAAAGTATCACACGCTTTAAAAGAGTTTTCGTTTTAAACGTTGCTGGAAGACAATTGATAAACTTCCATTTTAACACATACAATGAACTACAAAGTAGTATCAACAGTTATTGAACAAGTTTCCTCGTCAGTAATTAATCTATTATTTATAAACATACATTTTAGGGCCAACGAGCACACCATCAAGCACAACAACTGGTCCTAGCACCACAACGACAGTTGTAACAACTCCTACAGGTAATCATATCAATTCTAATCAAATATAAATGTATATAACTTCAAACAGTTTCACTGGATTGTCTTCTCTTTTTTATAAAACATAAAACTAATCTCATATTTCGATTATGAACAATCCGTATATCATCAAACCTACTGAGGCTTGTATAGGCATAACATCCTGAAATACGATACGATGATTTTTGTGACATCTGAAATATTTCACACAAATTGAAATACAATAAGATATTCAATTACTTTTATAATTCACATATAATTTAATTATAAACATACATCGATTTAGGTACCACCACACCATCAACCTCAACAACAGGTACTACCACCACCACTTCCGGTACTACAGCATCATCCTCAACATCGGTAACAACTGGAACTACAACAAGTACAGGTAAACATATCAATTTTATAAATGCAGTTTATATAAAGTCATGCATTCTCACGCTACTGTTTTCTATCTGTACTTCTACCCACTGACCAAAATACAAGCTTTGATATCTTGTAAGCAATCAATATATAATCAAGCAAGCCATACCTAAAGGTACAAAACCACTCAAATGTAGTGTGATATTATGTGAAAAAAACTGTATCACTTCAATAATGTAATAGGGAATACGACAACTTCGTCAATATCAACAATGTCAGGGAGGACTGGTTCAACCTTTAACAATTAATGTCGTGACGATAAACACAACTTTTTAGGTACCACAACCACATCATCTACCACAGAAACAGGTCAAAGTACCACAACATCTGGTACAACACCTACATCCTCAACATCGGGAACAACAGGTGTTACAACTAGTGCTCGTAAACATACTTGAATAAGAAAATCTATGTTCATATAATTTCATATCGTCTGATCTAAATATGGCATAGATTTCAACAATACCTTTATTATCATATAGTAAATGTAACATAGGAACAACATCAATAAATTCACCTTTAAACTATCACCACAACGATCATACTAATATAGCCAATATCATCAACTTCAGGGACAACTGGTTTAACAAGTAGATGTAAAGTGTCCATCTGAATGAAAAGTATTAAATAATTGTCAAAAATTCTACAACAGATAATTGATATTTCCCCGATTTCTATTAGTCAGAAAGAAAAAATATTCACAACAGATTTTAGGTCGACACTATAAAAAATTGTTTGATATAGATAGATACAACAGTAGAGAAAAGTAGGTTCAGACACATCGACAATACCAACATAGATATGTTAATCCAATTTAAATTCAAGTCATTACACATTTCATCTCGTTTATTTTAAAAACGAAAAAGTATCAAAGCTACACTTTAAAAGAGTTTTCATTTTAAACGTTGCAGGAAGACAATTGATAATCTTCCATTTTAACACATACAATGAATTATAAAGTAGTATTGACAGGTATTGAACAAGTTTCCCCATCAGCAATTAATCTTTTATTTATAAACATACATTTTAGGACCAACGAGCACACCATCAAGCACAACAACTGGTCCTAGCACAACAACGACAGTTGTAACAACTCCTACAGGTAATCATATAAAGTCTAATCAAATATAAATGTATATAACTTCAAACAGTTTCACCGCATTGTATTCTCTTTGTAGTAGTACATAAAGATAATTCCTTATATTTCGATTACAAGCAATCAATATATCATCAAAACAAGTCAGGCTTGTATTGTCATAAAACCCTACAGATTTGGTATTAGATTTCCAACAATAACTCTGTCGTCATTTAAAAAACATTTAGGCACAGCAACAACACCATCAACTACAACACCTGGAAGTACAACCGGTACCGTTTCAACATCAGGAACAACTGGTTCAACCACAAGCACAGGTAAAATATCAATATATTAATACCTTTCAAAACAATACATTGTTAATAATTAGTCGATTGCACTGAAATACGATACGATGATTTTGGGGACATCATGAAATATTTCACACAAATTGAAATACAATAAGATATTAAATTAGTCTTATAATTCACATATAATGTAATTATAAACATACATCGATTTAGGTACCACGACCACACCATCAACCTCAAACAACAGGTACTACCACCACCACTTCCGGTACTACAGCAACATCCTCAACATCAGTAACAACTGGAACTACAACAAGTACAGGTAAACATATCAATTTTATAAATGAAGTTTATATAACGTCATGCATTCTTACGCTACTGTTTTCTATCTGTACTTCTACCCACTGACCAAAATACAAGCTTTGGTATCTTGTAAGCAATCAATATATAATCAAACGAGCGATACCTAAAGGTACAAAACCACAAAAATGTAATGTGATATTATGTGAAAAAAACTGTATCACTTCAATAATGTCATAGGGAATACGACAACTTCGTCAACATCAACAACATTAGGGAGGACTGGTTCAACCTTTAACAATTAATGTCGTGACGATAAACACAACTTTTAAGGTACCACAACCACATCATCTACCACAGAAACAGGTCAAAGTACCACAACATCTGGTACAACACCTACATCCTCAACATCAGGAACAGCAGGTGTTACAACTAGTGCTGGTAAACATACTTGAATAAGAAAATCTATGTTCATATAATTTCATATCGTCTGATCTAAATATGGCATAGATTTCAACAATACCTTTATTATCATATAGTAAATGTAACGTAGGTAACACATCAACAAATTTCCCTCTTAACTACCACCACAACGATAATACTAATATAACCAATATCATCAACTTCAGGGACAACTGGTTTAACAAGTAGATGTAAAAGTGTCCATCTGAATGAAAAGTATAAAATAATTGTCAAAAATTCTGCTACAGATAATTGATATTTCCTCGATTTCTTTGAGTCAGAAAGAAAAATATTCACCACAGTTTTTAGGTCGGCACTATGAGACATTGTTTGATATAGATAGATAAAACAGTACAGAAAAGTAGGTTCAGACACATCGACAATACTAACATAGATATGTTAATCCAATTTAAATTCAAGTCATTACACATTTTATCTTGTTTATTTTAAAAACGAAAAAGTATCACACGCTTTAAAAGAGTTTTCGTTTTAAACGTTGCTGGAAGACAATTGATAAACTTCCATTTTAACACATACAATGAACTACAAAGTAGTATCAACAGTTATTGAACAAGTTTCCTCGTCAGTAATTAATCTATTATTTATAAACATACATTTTAGGGCCAACGAGCACACCATCAAGCACAACAACTGGTCCTAGCACCACAACGACAGTTGTAACAACTCCTACAGGTAATCATATCAATTCTAATCAAATATAAATGTATATAACTTCAAACAGTTTCACTGGATTGTCTTCTCTTTTTTATAAAACATAAAACTAATCTCATATTTCGATTATGAACAATCCGTATATCATCAAACCTACTGAGGCTTGTATAGGCATAACATCCTGAAATACGATACGATGATTTTTGTGACATCTGAAATATTTCACACAAATTGAAATACAATAAGATATTCAATTACTTTTATAATTCACATATAATTTAATTATAAACATACATCGATTTAGGTACCACGACCACACCATCAACCTCAACAACAGGTACTACCACCACCACTTCCGGTACTACAGCATCATCCTCAACATCGGTAACAACTGGAACTACAACAAGTACAGGTAAACATATCAATTTTATAAATGCAGTTTATATAAAGTCATGCATTCTCACGCTACTGTTTTCTATCTGTACTTCTACCCACTGACCAAAATACAACCTTTGATATCTTGTAAGCAATCAATATATAATCAAACAAGCCATACCTAAAGGTACAAAACCACTCAAATGTAGTGTGATATTATGTGAAAAAAACTGTATCACTTCAATAATGTAATAGGGAATACGACAACTTCGTCAATATCAACAATGTCAGGGACGACTGGTTCAACTTTTAACAATTAATGTCGTGACGATAAACACAACTTTTTAGGTACCACAACCACATCATCTACCACAGAAACAGGTCAAAGTACCACAACATCTGGTACAACACCTACATCCTCAACATCGGGAACAACAAGTGTTACAACTAGTGCTGGTAAACATACTTGAATAAGAAAATCTATGTTCATATAATTTCATATCGTCTGATCTAAATATGGCATAGATTTCAACAATACCTTTATTATCATATAGTAAATGTAACATAGGAACAACATCAATAAATTCACCTTTAAAAACTACCACCACAACGATCATACTAATATAGCCAATATCATCAACTTCAGGGACAACTGGTTTAACAAGTAGATGTAAAGTGTCCATCTGAATGAAAAGTATTAAATAATTGTCAAAAATTCTACAACAGATAATTGATATTTCCCCGATTTCTATGAGTCAGAAAGAAAAATATTCACCACAGTTTTTAGTTCGGTACTATAAAACATTGTTTGATATAGATAGATACAACAGTAGAGAAAAGTAGGTTCAGACACATCGACAATACCAACATAGATATGTTAATCCAATTTAAATGCAAGTCATTACACATTTCATCTCGTTTATTTTAAAAACGAAAAAGTATCAAAGTTACACTTTAAAAGAGTTTTCATTTTAAACGTTGCTGGGAAGACAATTGATAATCTTCCATTTTTAACACATACAATGAATTACAAAGTAGTATTCAACAGGTATTGAACAAGTTTCCCCATCAGCAATTAATCTTTTATTTATAAACATACATTTTAGGACCAACGAGCACACAACCATCAAGCACAACAACTGGTCCTAGCACAACAACGACAGTTGTAACAACTCCTACAGGTAATCATATCAATTCTAATCAAATATAAATGTATATAACTTCAAACAGTTTCACCGCATTGTATTCTCTTTGTAGTAGTAAATAAAGATAATTCACTATATTTCGATTACAAGCAATTTCGATATCATCAAAACAAGTCAGGCTTGTATTGTCATAAAACCCTACAGATTTGGTATTAGATTTCCAACAATAACTGTCGGCTTAAAAACATCAATTTAGCACAGCAACAACACCATCAACTACAACACCTGGAAGTACAACCGGTACCGATTTCAACATCAGGAACAACTTTTCAACCACAAGCACAGGTAAAATATCAATATATTAATACCTTTCAAAACAATACATTGTTAATAATTAGTCGATTGCACTGAAATATACGATGATTTTGGGGACATCATGAAATATTTCACACAAATTGAAATACAATAAGATATTAATAGTCATAATTATATAATGTAATTATAAACATACATCGATTTAGGTACCACGACCACACCATCAACCTCAACAACAGGTACTACCACCACCACTTCCGGTACTACAGCAACATCCTCAACATCAGTAACAACTGGAACTACAACAAGTACAGGTAAACATATCAATTTTATAAATGAAGTTTATATAACGTCATGCATTCTTACGCTACTGTTTTCTATCTGTACTTCTACCCACTGACCAAAATACAAGCTTTGGTATCTTGTAAGCAATCAATATATAATCAAACGAGCCATACCTAAAGGTACAAAACCACAAAAATGTAATGTGATATTATGTGAAAAAAACTGTATCACTTCAATAATGTCATAGGGAATACGACAACTTCGTCAACATCAACAACATTAGGGAGGACTGGTTCAACCTTTAACAATTAATGTCGTGACGATAAACACAACTTTTTAGGTACCACAACCACATCATCTACCACAGAAACAGGTCAAAGTACCACAACATCTGGTACAACACCTACATCCTCAAACATCAGGAACAGCAGGTGTTACAACTAGTGCTGGTAAACATACTTGAATAAGAAAATCTATGTTCATATAATTTCATATCGTCTGATCTAAATATGGCATAGATTTCAACAATACCTTTATTATCATATAGTAAATGTAACGTAGGAACAACATCAACAAATTTTCCCTCTTAACTACCACCACAACGATTATAACAATATTGTCAATATCATCAGCATCAGGGACAACTGGTTTAACAAGTAGATGTAACGCGTCCATCTGAAAGAAAAGTATAAAATAATTGTCAAAAATTCTGCTACAGATAATTGATATTTCCTCGATTTCTTTGAGTCAGAAAGAAAAATATTCACCACAGATTTTAGGTCGGCACTATGAGACATTGTTTGATATAGATAGATAAAACAGTACAGAAAAGTAGGTTAATCAGACACATCGACAATACTAACATAGATATGTTAATCCAATTTAAATTCAAGTCATTACACATTTTATCTTGTTTATTTTAAAAACGAAAAGTATCACACGCTTTAAAAGAGTTTTCGTTTTAAACGTTGCTGGAAGGACAATTGATAAACTTCCATTTTTAACACATACAATGAACTACAAAGTAGTATCAACAGTTATTGAACAGTTTTTCCTCGTCAGTAATTAATCTATAATTTATAAACATACATTTTTTTAGGGCCAACGAGCACACCCATCAAGCACTAACAAACTGGTCCTAGCACACAACGACAGTTGTAACAACTCCTACAGGGTAATCATACCAATTCTAATCAATATAAGGTATATAACTTCAAACAGTTTCACTGGATTGTCTTCTCTTTTTTATAAAACATAAAACTAATCTCATATTTCGATTATGAACAATCCGTATACCATCAAACCTACTGAGACTTGTATAGGCATAAAATCCTGAAATACGATACGATGATTTTGTGACATCATTTCATCAAATTGAATTACCAATAAGATATGAATTAGTCTTATAATCACATATAATGTAATTATAAAATTACATCGATTTAGGTACCACACGACCACACCATCAACCTCAAACAACAGGTTACCACCACCACTTCGGTATACAGCAACATCCTCAACATCAGTAACAACTGGAACTACAACAAGTACAGGTAAACATATCAATTTTATAAATGAAGTTTATATAACGTCATGCATTCTTACGCTACTATTTTCTATCTGTACGTCTACCCACTGACCAAAATACAAACCTTGATATCTTAGAAGAAATTAATATATCATCAAACGAGCCATACCTAAAGGTACAAAACCACACAAATGTAGTGTGATATCATTTGAAAAAAAAATGTATCTCTTTAATAATATAATAGTAAATACAACAACTTCGTCAACATCAACAACATCAGGGACGACTGGTTCAACCTTTAACAATTAATGTCGTGACGATAAACACAACTTTTTAGGTACCACAACCACATCATCTACCACAGAAACAGGTCAAAGTACCACAACATCTGGTACAACACCTACATCCTCAACATCGGGACACAGCAGGTGTTACAACTAGTGCTGGTAAACATACTTGAATAAGAAAATCTATGTTCATATATATTTCATATCGGCTGATCTAAAATATGGCATAGATTTCAACAATATACCTTTATTATCATATAGTAAATGTAAACGTAGGAAACAACATCAACAAATTTCCCTCTTAACTATCCACCACAACGATTATAACAATATTGTCAATATCATCAGCATCAGGGACAACTGGTTTAACAAGTAGATGTAAAGTGTCCATCTGAATGAAAAGTATTAAATAATTGTCAAAAATTCTACAACAGATAATTGATATTTCCCCGATTTCTATTAATCAGAAAGAAAAAATATTCACAACAGATTTTAGTTCGACACTATATAAAACATTGTTTGATATAGATAGATACAACAGTAGAGAAAAGTAGGTTCAGACACATCGACAATACCAACATAGATATGTTAATTCAATTTAAATTCAAGTCATTACACATTTTATCTTATTTATTTTAAAAACGAAAAAGTATCAAAGTTACACTTTAAAAGAGATTTCGTTTTAAACGTTGCTGGAAGACAATTGATAATCTTCCATTTTAACACATACAATGAATTATAAAGTAGTATTGACAGGTATTGAACAAGTTTCCCCATCAGCAATTAATCTTTTATTTATAAACATACATTTTAGGACCAACGAGCACACCATCAAGCACAACAACTGGTCCTAGCACCACAACGACAGTTGTAACAACTCCTACAGGTAATCATATCAATTCTAATCAAATATAAATGTATATAACTTCAAACAGTTTCACCGCATTGTATTCTCTTTGTAGTAGTACATAAAGATAATTCCTTATATTTCGATTACAAGCAATCAATATATCATCAAAACTAGTCAGGGTTGTATTGTCATAAAACCCTACAGATTTGGTATTAGATTTCCAACAATAACTCTGTCGTCATTTAAAAAATATTTAGGCACAGCAACAACACCATCAACCACAACACCTGGAAGTACAACCGGTACCGTTTCAACATCAGGAACAACTGGTTCAACCACAAGCACAGGTAAAATATCAATATATTAATACCTTTCAAAACAATACATTGTTAATAATTAGTAGATTGCACTGAAATACGATACGATGATTTTTGGGACATCATGAAATATTTCACACAAATTGAAATACAATAAGATATTAAATTAGTCCTATAATTCACATATAATGTAATTATAAACATACATCGATTTAGGTACCACGACCACACCATCAACCTCAACAACAGGTACTACACCACCACTTCCGGTACTACAGCAACATCCTCAACATCAGTAACAACTGGAACTACAACAAGTACAGGTAAACATATCAATTTTATAAATGAAGTTTATATAACGTCATGCATTCTCACGCTACTGTTTTCTATCTGTACTTCTACCCACTGACCAAAATACAAGCCTTGATATCTTAGAAGAAATTAATATATCATCAAACGAGCGATATCTAAAGGTACAAAACCACACAAATGTAGTGTGATATCATTTGAAAAAAAAATGTATCTCTTCAATAATGTAATAGTGAATACAACAACTTCGTCAACATCAACAACATCAGGGACGACTGGTTCAACCTTTAACAATTAATGTCGTGACGATAAACACAACTTTTTAGGTACCACAACCACATCATCTACCACAGAAACAGGTCAAAGTACCACAACATCTGGTACAACACCTACATCCTCAATATCGGGAACAGCAGGTGTTACAACTAGTGCTGGTAAACATACTTGAATAAGAAAATCTATGTTCATATAATTTCATATCGGCTGATCTAAATATGGCATAGATTTCAACAATACCTTTATTATCATATAGTAAATGTAACGTAGGAACAACATCAACAAATTTCCCTCTTAACTACCACCACAACGATAATACTAATATAGCCAATATCATCAACTTCAGGGACAACTGGTTTAACAAGTAGATGTAAAGTGTCCATCTGAATGAAAAGTATTAATAATTGTCAAAACTTCTGCTACAGATAATTGATATTTCCTCGATTTCTATCAGTCAGAAAGAAAAAATATTCACAAACAGATTTTAGGTCGGCACTATGAGACATTGTTTGATATAGATAGATAAAACAGTACAGAAAAAGTAGGTTAAGACAAATCGACAATACTAACATAGATATGTTAATCCAATTTAAATTCAAGTCATTACACATTTTATCTTGTTTATTTTAAAAACGAAAAAGTATCACACGCTTTAAAAGAGTTTTCGTTTTAAACGTTGCTGGAAGACAATTGATAAACTTTCATTTTAACACATACAAGGAACTACAAAGTAGTATCAACAGGTATTGAACAATAATGTAATTATAAACATACATCGATTTAGGTACCACGACCACACCATCAACCTCAACAACAGGTACTACAACCACCACTTCCGTTTCTACAACACCATCCTCAACATCAGTAACAACTGGAACTACAACAAGTACTGGCAAACATATCAATTTTATAAATGAAGTTTATATAACGTCATGCATTCTCACGCTACTGTTTTCTATCTGTACTTCTACCCACTGACCAAAATACAAGCCTTGATATCTTGTAAGAAATTAATATATCATCACACGAGCGATATCTAAAGGTACAAAACCACACAAATGTAGTGTGATATTATTTGGAATAAACTGTATCACTTCAATGATGTAAAAGGGAATACAATAACATCGTCAACATCAACAACATCAGGGAGGACTGGTTCAACCTTTAACAATTAATGTCGTGACGATAAACACAACTTTTTAGGTACCACAACCACATCATCTACCACAGAAACAGGTCAAAGTACCACAACATCTGGTACAACACCTACATCCTCAACAATCAGGAACAGCAGGTGTTACAACTAGTGCTGGTAAACATACTTGAATAAGAAAATCTATGTTCATATAATTATCATATCGGCTGATCTAAATATGGCATAGATTTCAACAATACCTTTATTATCATATAGTAAATGTAACGTAGGAACAACATCAACAAATTTCCCTCTTAAAACTACCACCACAACGATTATAACAATATTGTCAATATCATCAGCATCAGGGACAACTGGTTTAACAAGTAGATGTAACGTGTCCATCTGAATGAAAAGTATTAAATAATTGTCAAAAATTCTACAACAGATAATTGATATTTCCCCGATTTCTATTAATCAGAAAGAAAAAATATTCACACAACAGATTTTAGTTCGACACTATAAAAACATTGTTTGATATAGATAGATACAACAGTAGAGAAAAGTAGGTTCAGACACATCGACAATACCAACATAGATATGTTAATTCAATTTAAAATTCAAGTCATTACACATTTTTATCTTGTTTATTTTAAAAACGGAAAAAGTATCAAAGTTACACTTTAAAAGAGATTTCGTTTTAAACGTTGCTGGAAGACAATTGATAATCTTCCATTTTAACACATACAATGAATTATAAAGTAGTATTGACAGGTATTGAACAAGTTTCCCCATCAGCAATTAATCTTTTATTTATAAACATACATTTTAGGACCAACGAGCACACCATCAAGCACAACAACTGGTCCTAGCACCACAACGACAGTTGTAACAACTCCTACAGGTAATCATATCAATTCTAATCAAATATAAATGTATATAACTTCAAACAGTTTCACCGCATTGTATTCTCTTTGTAGTAGTACATAAAGATAATTCCTTATATTTCGATTACAAGCAATCAATATATCATCAAAACTAGTCAGGGTTGTATTGTCATAAAACCCTACAGATTTGGTATTAGATTTCCAACAATAACTCTGTCGTCATTTAAAAAATATTTAGGCACAGCAACAACACCATCAACCACAACACCTGGAAGTACAACCGGTTACCGTTTCAAACATCAGGAACAACTGGTTCAACCACAAGCACAGGTAAAATATCAATATATTAATACCTTTCAAAACAATACATTGTTAATAATTAGTCGATTGTGAAATACGATACGATGATTTTGGGGACATCATGAAATATTTCACACAAATTGAAATACAATAAGATATTAAATTAGTCTTATAATTCAACAAACTATCGGCATTCCTATGGGAACCAATTGTGCTCCTTTATTGGCCGACCTGTCGAAGCAGACTTCATTCAGAAACTGCTGAATCAAAAGAATGAAAAAGTTAGCGGTGTCCTTTTAATTTGACATTTAGATATATCGACGATGTTTTGTCAATTAATAATGACATTTTTCATACATATGTCAATGCGATATATCCAGCGAACTAGAAATAAAGATACAACAGAATCAAGTACACACGCTTCATACTTAGACATTTTACTTATATATAACACAGACGGGAAATTAGCAACTAAGTATCGATAAACGCGACGATTTCGGCTTTCCCATCGTAAAATTTTCCACATTTAAGTAGTAAATATCCCCTCAGTCACCTGCATATGGAGTTTATATTTCACAAATGATCCGATATTGCCAGGGCGTGCACAACATATGAAGATTTCATATACACGAGGTAAAACTACTCATGACAAATTATTGACACAGGGATATCGAAAACCGCGTTTAAATGTCAACGTTCCGCAAAATTTTTTATGGTCAATAGCCTTGTTTGCGACTACTCTGTTTCACTAAGTGAAATGTTGAGTTGCCTTTTCGTTGGCGGTTGTTGAGATGTCTGTATCATTGTGGACGAGGATACACTCCTCACGTGTTTCATTGGACTTGACTGTGGACTCACGGCGGGTGTGACCGGTCGAAGGGGATGCTTACTCCTCCATGGCACCTGATCCCACCTCTTGGTTTCCAGAGGTCCGTGTTTGTCCATTTTTACCGGATTTGTATCTATGTCCTGGACATTCTATTGATTTATACTTTGGTATCTGAGATTTTTATATAATGTTATTATAAACATACACCGTTTTAGGTACCACGACCACACCATCAACTTCAACAACAGGTACTACCACCACGACTTCCGGTACTACAGCAACATCCTCAACATCAGTAACAACTGGAACTACAACAAGTACAGGTTAAAACATATTTAATTTTATAAATGAAGTTTATATAACGTCATGCATTCTCACGCTACTGTTTTCTATCTGTACTTCTACCCACTGACCAAAATACAAGCTTTGATATCTTGTAAGCAAACAATATATAATCAAACGAGCCATACCTAAAGGTACAAAACCACAAAAATGTAGTGTGATATTATGTGAAAAAAAAAATGTATCACTTCAATAATGTCATAGGGAATACGACAACTTCGTCAACATCAACAACATTAGGGAGGACTGGTTCAACCTTTAACAATTAATGTCGTGACGATAAACACAACTTTTTAGGTACCACAACCACATCATCTACCACAGAAACAGGTCAAAGTACCACAACATCTGGTACAACACCTACATCCTCAACATCAGGAACAGCAGGTGTTACAACTAGTGCTGGTAAACATACTTGAATAAGAAAATCTATGTTCATATAATTTCATATCGGCTGATCTAAATATGGCATAGATTTCAACAATACCTTTATTATCATATAGTAAATGTAACGTAGGAACAACATCAACAAATTTCCCTCTTAACTACCCACCACAACGATCATACTAAATATAGCCAATATCATCAACTTCAGACAACTGGTTTAACAAGTAGATGTAAAGTGTCCATCTGAATGAAAAGTATTAATAATTGTCAAAAATTCTACAACAATAGTGATATTTCCCCATATTAATCAGAAAGAAAAAGTATTCACAACAGATTTAGTTTCGGCACTCAAAACATTGTTTGATATTAGATAGATACAACAGTAGAGAGTAGGTTCAGACACATCGACAATACCAACATAGGTATGTTAATTCAATTTAAATTCAAGTCATTACACATTTTATCTTGTTTATTTTAAAAACGAAAAAGTATCAAAGTTACACTTTAAAAGAGATTTCGTTTTAAACGTTGCTGGAAGACAATTGATAATCTTCCATTTTAACACATACAATGAATTATAAAGTAGTAATTGACATGGTATTGAACAAGATCAGCAATGTAATCTTTTATTTATAAACATACATTTTAGGACCAACGAGCACACCAAAGCACAAACAAACTGGTCCTAAGACCAAACAACGACAGTTGTAACAACTCCTACAGGTAATCATATCAATTCTAATCCAATGTATATAACTTCAAAAACAGTTTCACCGCATTGTATTTCTCTTTGTAGTAGTACATTTAATTCCTTATGTTTCGATTACAAGCAATCAAATATCGAAACTAATCAGGTTTGTATTGGCATATCTCGCGCAAATCCTACAGATTTGGTTTAGATTTTCCAAGAAAAACTCTGTCGTCATTTAAAAAAACATTTAGGCCACAGCAACAACAACCATCAACCACAAACACCTGGAGTACAACCGGTACCGTTTCAATTCAGGAACAACTGGTTCAACCACAAGCACAGGTAAAATTCAATATATTAATACCTTTCAAAACAATACATTGTTAATAATTAGTAGATTGCACTGAAATACGATACATCATGAAATATTTCACACAAATTGTATACAATAAGATATTAAATTAGTCTTATAATTCAATATAATGTTATTATAAACATACACCGTTTTAGGTACCACGACCACACCATCAACTTCAACAACAGGTACTACCACCACGACTTCCGGTACTACACAGCCACCATCCTCAACATCAGTAACAACTGGAACTACAACAAGTACAGGTAAACATATCAATTTTATAAATGAAGTTTATATAACGTCATGCATTCTCACGCTACTGTTTTCTATCTGTACTTCTACCCACTGACCAAAATACAAGCCTTGATATCTTAGAAGAAATTAATATATCATCAAACGAGCGATATCTAAAGGTACAAAACCACACAAATGTAGTGTGATATCATATGAAAAAAAATGTATCTCTTCAATAATGTAATAGTGAATACAACAACTTCGTCAACATCAACAACATCAGGGACGACTGGTTCAACCTTTAACAATTAATGTCGTGACGATAAATACAACTTTTTAGGTACCACAACCACATCATCTACCACAGAAACAGGTCAAAGTACCACAACATCTGGTACAACACCTACATCCTCAACATCAGGAACAGCAGGTGTTACAACTAGTGCTGGTAAACATACTTGAATAAGAAAATCTATGTTCATATAATTTCATATCGTCTGATCTAAATATGGCATAGATTTCAACAATACCTTTATTATCATATAGTAAATGTACGTAGGAACAACATCAACAAATTTCCCTCTTAACTACCACCACAACGATCATACTAATATAGCCAATATCATCAACTTCAGGGACAACTGGTTTAACAAGTAGATGTAAAGTGTCCATCTGAATGAAAAGTATTAAATAATTGTCAAAAATTCTACAACAGATAATTGATATTTCCCCGATTTCTATTAATCAGAAAGAAAAAATATTCACAACAGATTTTAGTTCGGCACTATAAAACATTGTTTGATATAGATAGATACAACAGTAGAGAAAAGTAGGTTCAGACACATCGACAATACCAACATAGGTATGTTAATTCAATTTAAATTCAAGTCATTACACATTTTATCTTGTTTATTTTAAAAACGAAAAAGTATCAAAGTTACACTTTAAAAGAGATTTCGTTTTAAACGTTGCTGGAAGACAATTGATAATCTTCCATTTTAACACATACAATGAATTATAAAGTAGTATTGACAGGTATTGAACAAGTTTCCCCATCAGCAATTAATCTTTTATTTATAAACATACATTTTAGGACCAACGAGCACACCATCAAGCACAACAACTGGTCCTAGCACCACAACGACAGTTGTAACAACTCCTACAGGTAATCCAAATATAAATGTATATAACTTCAAACAGTTTCACCGCATTGTATTCTCTTTGTAGTAGTACATAAAGATAATTCCTTATATTTCGATTACAAGCAATCAATATATCATCAAAACTAATCAGGTTTGTATTGGCATAAAACCCTACAGATTTTGTATTAGATTTCCAAACAATAACTCTGTGTCATTTAAAAAACATTTAGGCACAGCAACAACACCATCAACCACAACACCTGGAAGTACAACCGGTACCGTTTCAACATCAGGAACAACTGGTTACAAGCACAGGTAAAATTATCAATATATAATACCTTTCAAAATCAATACATTGTTAATAATTAGTAGATTGCACTGAAATACGATACGTTGATTTTTTGTCATATGAAATATTCACCAAATTGAAATACAATAAGATATTAAATTAGTCTTATATTCACAGATTTTGTAATTATAATAATACATCGATTTTAGGTACCACGACCCCACACCATCACCTCAAAACAGGTTACTACCACACACACTTCCGGTACTACAGCAACAACAACATCAGTAACAACTGGAACTACAACAAGTACAGGTAAACATATCAATTTTATAAATGAAGTTTATAGTACGTCATGCATTCTCACGCTACTGTTTTCTATCTGTACTTCTACCCACTGACCAAATACAAGCCTTTTGATATCTTAGAAGGATAATTAATATATCATCAAACGAGCGATATCTAAAGGTACAAACCACAAATGTAATATCATAGGAAAAAAAAATGTATCTCTTCAATAATGTTAATAGTGAATACAACAACTTCGTCAACATCAACAACATCAGGGACGATGGTTCAACCTTTAACAATTAATGTCTGGACGATAAACACAACATTTTAGGTACCACAACCACATCATCTACCCACAGAAACAGGTCAAAGTACCACAACATCTGGTACAACACCTACATCCTCAAACATCAGGAACAGCAGGTGTTACAAATTGTGCTGGTAAACATACTTGAATAAGAAAATCTATGTTCATATAATTTCATATCGTTGAAATAAATATGGCATAGATTTCAACAATACCTTTATTATCTTAGTAAAATGTAACGTAGGAACAACATCAACAAATTCCTCTTAACTACCACCACAACGATCATACTAATATAGCCAATATCATCATCTTCAGGGACAATGGTTTAACAAGTAGATGTAAAGTAGTCCCTGAATGAAAAGTCCTAAATAATTGTCAAAAAATTCTACAACAGATAATTGATATTTCCCCGATTTTCTATTAATCAGAAAGAAAAAATATTCACAACAGATTTTAGTTCGGCACTATTAAAACATTGTTTGATATAGATAGATACAACAGTAGAAGAAAAGTAGGTTCAGACACATCGACAATACCAACATAGGTATGTAATTCAATTTAAATTCAAGTCATTACATTTATCTTGTTCTATTTTAAAAACGAAAAAGTATCAAAGTTTACACTTTAAAAGAGATTTCGTTTTTTAAAACGTTGCTGGAAGACAATTGATAATCTTCATTTTAAACAAATACAATGATTTATACAAGTAGTATTGACAGGTACACATGTCCATCAGCAATTAATCTTTTATTTTATAAACATACATTTTAGGACCAACGAGCACACCATCAAGCACAACAAACTGGTCCTAGCACCACAACGACAGTTGTAACAACTCCTACAGGTAATCCAATGTATATAACTTCAAACAGTTTCACCGCACCCCGCTTTGTTCTCTTTGTAGTAGTACATAAAGATAATTCCTTATATTTCGATTACAAAGCAATCAATATATATAAAACTAATCAGGTTTGTATTGGCATAAAACCCTAATTTGGTATTAGATTTTCAACAATAACTCTGTCGTCATTTAAAAAACATTTAGGCACAGCAACAAACACCATCAACCAAACGCTGGAAGACGGTACCGTTTCAACGGAACAACTGGTTCAACCACAAGCACAGGTAAAATATCAATATTATTAATACCTTTCAAAAAAACAATACATTGTTAATAATTAGTAGATTGCACTGAAATACGATACGATGATTTTTTGGGACATCATGAAATATTTCACACAAATTGAAATACAATGGAGTCTTATATTTCACATATAATGTGGGTATTTATAAACATACATCGATTTAGGTACCACGACCACACCATCAACCTCAACAACAGGTACTACCACCCACCACTTCCGGTACTACAGCAACATCCTCAACATCAGTAACAACTGGAACTACAACAAGTACAGTATTCATATCAATTTTATAAATGAAGTTTATATAACGTCATGCATTCTCACGCTACTGTTTTCTATCTGTACACTGACCAAAATACAAGCCTTGATATCTTAGAAGATCATCAAACGAGCGATATCTAAAGGTAAACAAAACCACACAAATGTAGTTGATATCATATGAAAAAAAATGTATCTCTTCAATAATATTAATAGTGAATACAACAACTTCGTCAACATCAACAACATCAGGGACGAGTTCAACCTTTAACAATTAATGTTCGTGACGATAAACACAACTTTTTAGTACCACAACAACCACATCTACCACAGAAAAGTCAAAGTACCACAACATGGTACAACACCTACATCCTCAACATCAGGAACAGCAGGTGTTACAACTAGTGCTGGTAAACATACTTGTCTTTGAATAAGTTGTATCGTCTGACTAAATATGGCATGATTTCAACAATACCATTATCATATAGTGTAACGTAGGAACAACATCACAAATTTCCCTCTTAACTACCACCACACGATCATACTAATATAGCCAATATCATCAATTCAGGGACAACATGGTTTAACAAGTAGATGTAAAGTGTCCATCTGAATGAAAAGTATTAAATAATTGTCTCTACAACAGATAATTGATATTTCCCCGATTTCTATTAATCAGAAAGAATAAAATATTCACAACAGATTTTAGTTCGGCACTATAAAACATTGTTTGATATAGATAGATACAACAGTAGAGAAAAGTAGGTTACATCGACTACCAACATAGGTATGTTAATTCAATTTAAATTCAAGTCATACACATTTTTATCTTGTTTATTTTAAAAACGAAAAAGTATCAAAGTTACACTTTAAAAGAGATTTCGTTTTAAACGTTGCTGGAAGACAATTGATAATCTTCCATTTTAACACATACGGATTAAAAAGTAGTATTGACAGGTATTGAACAAGTTTCCCATCAGCAATTAATCTTTTTATTCTATTAAACATACATTTTAGGACCAACGAAGCACACCATTGGTATCTAGCACCACAACGACAGTTGTAACAACTCCTACAGGTAATCCAAATATAAATGTATATAACTTAAACAGTTTCACCGCATTGTATTCTCTTTGTAGTAGTACATCAAAGATAATTCCTTATATTTCGATTTACAAGCAATCAATATATCATCAAAAACTCATCAGGATTGTATTGGCATTAAAAACCCTACAGATTTGGTATTAGATTTCCAACAATAACTCTGTCGTCATTTAAAAAACATTTAGGCACAGCAACAACACATCAACCACAACACCTGGAAGTACAACCGGTACCGTTTCAACATCAGGAACAACTGGTTCAACCACAAGCACAGGTAAAATATCAATATATTAATTACCTTCAAAACAATACATTGTTAATAATTAGTAGATTGCACTGAAATACGTACGATGATTTTTGGGACATCATGAAATATTTTCACACAAATTGAAATACAATAAGATATTAATTAGTTTATAATTAACATAAGTGTAATTATAAACATAATCGATTTAGGTACCACGCATCAACCTCAACAAACAGGTACTACCACCACCACTTCCGTTACTACAGCAACATCCTCAACATCAGTACTTGGAACTACAACAAGTACAGGTAAACATATCAATTTTATAAATGAAGTTTATATAAACGTCATATTCTCAAGCTACTGTTTTCTATCTGTACTTCTATCCCACTGACCAAAATACAAGCCTTGATATCTTAGAAGAAATTAATATATCATCAAACGAGCGATATCTAAAGGTACAAAACCACACAAATGTAGTGTGATATCATATGAAAAAAAATGTATCTCTTCAATAATGTAATAGTGAATACAACAACTTCGTCAACATCAACAACATCAGGGCGACTGGTTCAACCTTTAGCAATTAATGTCTGGACGATAAACACAACATTTTAGGTACCACAACCACATCATCTACCACAACAACAGGTCAAAGTACCACAAAATCTGGTACAACTCCACTTCCTCAACATCAGGAAACAGCCAGGTGTTACAACTAGTGCTGGTAAACATACTTGAATAAGAAAATCTATGTTCATATAATTTCATATCGTCTGATCTAAAATATGGCATAGATTTCAACAATACTTTATTATCATATAGTAAATGTAACGTAGGAACAACATCAACAAATTTTCCTCTTAAATACCACCACAACGATCACTACTAATATAGCCAATATCATCAACTTCAGGGACAACTGTATTTAACAAGTAGATGTAAAGTGTCCATCTGAATGAAAAGTATTAAATAATTGTCAAAAATTCTACAACAGCATAGATATTTCCCCGATTTCTATTAATCAGAAAGAAAAAAATATTCACAACAGATTTTAGTTATATATATACATTGTTTGATAATAGATAGATACAACGTAGAGAAAAGTAGGTTCAGACACATCGACAATACCAACATAGGTATGTTAATTCAATTTAAATTCAAGTCATTACACATTTTATCTTGTTTATTTTAAAAACGAAAAAAAGTATCAAAGTTTACCTTTAAAAGAGATTTCGTTTTAAACGTTGCTGGAAGACAATTGATAATCTTCCATTTTAACACATACAATGAATTATAAAGTAGTATTGACCAAGTTTCCCCATCAGCAATTAATCTTTTATTTATAAACATACATTTTAGGACCAACGGCACACCATCAAGCACAACAACTGGTCCTAGCACCACAAGACAGTTGTAACAACTCCTACAGGTAAATGTATATTATAACTTCAAACAGTTTCATTGTATTCTCTTTGTAGTAGTACATAAAGATAATTCCTTATATTTCGATTACAAGCAATCAATATATCATCAAAACTAATCAGGTTTGTATTGGCATAAAACCCTACAGATTTGGTATTAGATTTCCAACAATAACTCTGTCGTCATTTAAAAAACATTTAGGCACAGCAACAACACCATCAACCACAACACCTGGAAGTACAACCGGTACCGTTTCAACATCAGGAACAACTTCAACCACAAGCACAGGTAAAAAATATATTAATACCTTTTCAAAACATAACATTGTTAATAATTAGTAGATTGCACTGATTAATACGATACGATGATTTTTGGGACATCATGAAATATTTCACACAAATTGAAATTTGATATTAAATTAGTCTTATAAATTCACATATAATGTAATTATAAACACATCGATTTAGGTACCACGACCAACCATCAACCTCAACAACAGGTACTACCACCACCACATCGGTACTACAGCACATCCTCAACATCAGTAACAACTGAACTACAACAAGTACAGGTAAACATTTCAATTTTATAAATGAAGTTTATATAACGTCATGCATTCTCACGCTACTGTTTTCTATTGTACTTCTACCCATGACCAAAATACAAGCCTTGATATCTTAGAAGAAATTAATATATCATCAAACGAGCGATATCTAAAGGTACAAAACCACACAAAATGTAGTGTGATAATGATGAAAAAAAATGTATCTCTCAATAATGTAATAGTTTACAACAACTTCGTCAACATCAACAAACATCAGGGACGACTGGTTACCTTTAGCAATTAATGTCGTGACGATAAACACAACTTTTTTAGGTACCACAACCACATCATCTACCACAGAAACAGGTCAACAGTACCACAACATCTGGTACAACACCTTCCTCAAATCAGGAACAGCAGGTGTTACAACTAGTGCTGGTAAACATACTTGAATAAGACAATCTATGTTCATATTTAATTTCATATCGTCTGATCTAAATATGGCATAGATTTCAAATACCTTCATATAGTAAATGTACGTAGGAACAACATCAACAAATTTCCCTCTTAACTACCACCAACGATCATACTAATATAGCCATATATCATCAACTTCAGGGACAACTGGTTTTAACAAGTAGATGTAAAGTGTCCATCTGAATGAAAAGTATTAAATAATTGTCAAAAAATTCACAACAGATAATTGATATTTCCCCGATTTCTATTAATCAGAAAGAAAAAATAATCACAACAGATTTTAGTTCGGCACTATAAAACATTTTGTTTGGTAGATAGATACAACAGTAGAGAAAAGTAGGTTCAGACACATCGACAATACCAACATAGGTATGTTAATTCAATTTAAATTCAAGTCATTACACATTTTATCTTGTTTATTTTTGTAAAACGAAAAAGGTATCAAAGTTTTACACTTTAAAAGAGATTTTCGTTTTAAACGTTGCTGGAAGACAATTGATAATCTTCCATTTTAACACATACAATGAATTATAAAGTAGTATTAAGGTATTGAAACAAGTTTCCCCTCAGCAATTATCTTTATTTATAAACATACATTTTAGGACCAACGAGCACACCATCAAGCACAATATATCCTAGCACCACAACGACAGTTGTAACAACTCCTACAGGTAATCCAAATATAAATGTATATAACTTCAAACAGTTTCACCGCATTGTATTCTCTTTGTAGTAGTACATAAAGATAATTCCTTATATTTCGATTACAAGCAATCAATATATCATCAAAACTAATCAGGTTTGTATTGGCATAAAACCCTACAGATTTGGTATTAGATTTCCAACAATAACTCTGTCGTCATTTAAAAAACATTTAGGCACAGCAACAACACCATCAACCACAACACCTGGAAGTACAACCGGTACCGTTTCAACATCAGGAACAACTGGTTCAACCACAAGCACAGGTAAAATATCAATATTATTAATACCTTTCAAAACAATACATTGTTAATAATTAGTAGATTGCACTGAAATACGATACGATGATTTTTGGGACATCATGAAATATTTCACACAAATTGAAATACAATAAGATATTAAATTAGTCTTATAATTCACATATAATGTAATTATAAACATACATCGATTTAGGTACCACGACCACACCATCAACCTCAACAACAGGTACTACCACCACCACTTCCGGTACTACAGCAACATCCTCAACATCAGTAACAACTGGAACTACAACAAGTACAGGTAAACATATCAATTTTATAAATGAAGTTTATATAACGTCATGCATTCTCACGCTACTGTTTTCTATCTGTACTTCTACCCACTGACCAAAATACAAGCCTTGATATCTTAGAAGAAATTAATATATCATCAAACGAGCGATATCTAAAGGTACAAAACCACACAAATGTAGTGTGATATCATATGAAAAAAAATGTATCTCTTCAATAATGTAATAGTGAATACAACAACTTCGTCAACATCAACAACATCAGGGACGACTGGTTCAACCTTTAACAATTAATGTCGTGACGATAAACACAACTTTTTAGGTACCACAACCACATCATCTACCACAGAAACAGGTCAAAGTACCACAACATCTGGTACAACACCTACATTCTCAACATCAGGAAACAGCAGGTGTTACAACTAGTGCTGGTAAACCATACTTGAATAAGAAAATCTATGTTCATATAATTTCATATCGTCTGATCTAAATATGGCATAGATTTCAACAATACCTTTATTATTCATATAGTAAATGTAACGTAGGAACAACATCAACAAATTTCCCTCTTAACTATCACCACAACGATAATACTAATATAGCCAATATCATCAACTTCAGGGACAACTGGTTTAACAAGTAGATGTAAAGTGTCCATCTGAATGAAAAGTATTAAATAATTGTCAAAACTTCTGCTACAGATAATTGATATTTCCTCGATTTCTATTAGTCAGAAAGAAAAATATGCACAACAGATTTTAGGTCGGCACTATGAGACATTGTTTGATATAGATAGATACAACAGTACAGAGAAGTAGGTTAAGACAAATCGACAATACTAACATAGATATGTTAATCCAATTTAAATTCAAGTCATTACACATTTTACCTTGTTTATTTTAAAAACGAAAAAGTATCACACGCTTTAAAAGAGTTTTCGTTTCAAACGTTGCTCTAAGACAATTGATAAACTTTCATTTTAACACATACAATGAATTACAAAGTAGTATCAACAGGTATTGAACAAGTTTCCTCGTCAGTAATTAATCTATTATTTATAAACATACATTTTAGGACCAACGAGCACACCATCAAGCACAACAACTGGTCCTAGCACCACAACGACAGTTGTAACAACTCCTACAGGTAATCATATTAATTCTAATGAAAAATAAATGTATATAAATTCAAATAGTTCCACCGAATTCTCCTCTCTTTGTTGTAAAACATAAAACTTATCTCATATTGGGATTATAAACATTCCGTATATCATCAAACCTACTGAGGCTTGTATAGGCATAAAATCCTGAAATACGATACGATGATTTTTGTGACATCTGAAATATTTCACACAAATTGAAATACAATAAGATATTCAATTACTTTTATAATTCACATATAATTTAATTATAAACATACATCGATTTAGGTACCACGACCACACCATCAACCTCAACAACAGGTACTACCACACCACACTGTCGGTACTACAGCATCATCCTCAACATCAGTAACAACTGGAACTACAACAAGTACAGGTAAACATATCAATTTTATAAATGCAGTTTGTATAAAGTCATGCATTCTCACGCTACTGTTTTCTATGTGTACTTCTACCCACTGACCAAAATACAAGCTTTGATATCTTGTAAGCAATCCATATATAATCAAACGAGCCATACCTAAAGGTACAAAACCACACAAATGTAGTGTCATATTATGTGAAAACAACTGTATCACTTCAATAATGTAATAGGGAATACGAAAACTTCGTCAACATCAACAACATCAGGGACGACTGGTTCAACCTTTAACAATTAATGTCGTGACGATAAACACAACTTTTTAGGTACCAAAACCACATCATCTACCACAGAAACAGGTCAAAGTACCACAACATCTGGTACAACACCTACATCCTCAACATCAGGAACAGCAGGTGTTACAACTAGTGCTGGTAAACATACTTGAATAAGAAAATCTATGTTCATATAATTTCATATCGTCTGATCTAAATATGGCATAGATTTCAACAATACCTTTATTATCATATAGTAAATGTAACATAGGAACAACATCAACAAATTTCCCTCTTAACTATCACCACAACGATCATACTAATATAGCCAATATCATCAACTTCAGGGACAACTGGTTTAACAAGTAGATGTAAAGTGTCCATCTGAATGAAAAGTATTAAATAATTGTCAAATAATTGATATTTCCCCGATTTCTATTAGTTAGAAAAAAAAAATATTCACAACAGATTTGAGTTCGGCACTATAAAACATTGTTTGATATAGATAGATACAACAGTATAGAAAAGTAGGTTCAGACACATCGACAATACCAACATAGATATGTTAATCTAATTTAAATTCAAGTCATTACACATTTCATCTCGTTTATTTTAAAAACGAAAAAGTATCAAAGTTACACTTTAAAAGAGTTTTCATTTTAAACGTTGCAGGAAGACAATTGATAATCTTCCATTTTAATACATACAATGAATTATAAAGTAGTATTGACAGGTATTGAACAAGTTTCCCCATCAGCAATTAATCTTTTATTTATAAACATACATTTTTAGGACCAACGAGCACACCATCAAGCACAACAACTGGTCCTAGCACCACAACGACAGTTGTAACAACTCCTACAGGTAATCATATCAATTCTAATCAAATATAAATGTATATAACTTCAAACAGTTTCACCGCATTAGTACATAAAGATAATTCCTTGTATTTCGATTACAAGCAATCAATATATCATCAAAAGTAGTCAGGTTTGTATAGGCATAAATCCAAACAGATTTGGTATTAGATTTCCAACAATAACTATATCGTTTGTTAAATAAACTTTTATTCACAGCAACAACACCATCAACAACAACACCTGGAAGTACCACTGGTACTGTTTCAACAACATCAGGGACAACTGGTTCGACCACAAGCGCAGGTAAAGTGTTAATACCTTTTCAAACAATACATTGTTAATAATTAGTCAATTGCACTGAAATAAGATACAATGATTTTTGTGACATCATGAAATATTTCACACACATTGAAATACAATTAGACATAATTAGTTTTATAATTCACATATAATGTAACTATGAACATATGTCGATTTAGGTACCACGACCACACCATCAACTTCAACAACAGGTACTACCACCACGACTTCCGGTACTACAGCCACATCCTCAACATCAGTAACAACTGGTGCCACAACTAGTACAGGTAAAAATATCAATTTTATAAATGAGGTTTATATAACGCCATGCATTCTCACGCTACTGTTTCCTATGTGTAACTCTACCCACTGATCAAAATACAAGCCCTGATATTTTGTAAACAATTAATATATCATCAGACTGATCAAACCTAAAGGTACATAACCACACAAATGTAGTGTAATATTATGTGCAAAAATTGTATCATTTAAAAGATATAATAGTCAAAACAACAACCTCGTCTCATCTAAATAGTTACAATAGCCATTGACAAAATTACCCTTTGATTATTATGATTTTAACGATGAATGAATACAAGAAAATAACCGGCATCCTCTTTATTTTGCACTAAGTCTTCATAAATACCTATATTGTCATATGGTAAATGTAACGTAAGCAGAACATCAACACCCTCAACCAAGAACTACCACCACAAAGATCTCAACTATTCTGCAAAAGATAATTAACATTTCGTTTTAACGTTGCTGGAAGACATTTGATTTTTACAAACATAACGAATCACAAAGTAGTATTGACAGGTATTAAATCGTCTGTAAATAATAAATAATAAATATACATTTTCGGTTAAGACAATACCAATATACATATAGATATGTGAATTCAAAATAAGTTCCGCTTTACACATTTTCTCTTATTCACATTAGAGAAATAAAGGGTATCACAGTTACACTTTGAAATACTTTTCATATCAAACGTTGCTGGTAGACAATTTATAAACTTTCATCTTCACACATACAATGAAATACGAAGTAGTATCGAAAGGTATTGAAGTAGTTTCACCGTCAGTAGTTAATATGTTATTGATAAACATACATTTTAGGAGCAACAACAACACCATCAAGCACAACAACGGGTCCTAGCAGCACAACATCGGGTACTACAGCTACATCATCAACTTCCGGAACTACAGGTTCAACAACTACTACAGGTAAACAAATAAGTTAAACATCTGTTACTGCAAGTTAAACCATCTTATATATTTTTACAATAACAAATGATAAATAAATCTTAAGTTTGTCTTGTAAACAATGAATATACAATCAACACGTGACAGTATTTATGTACAACGCTGTCATTATTTAGCATTAAAATTACCAACAATCATTATATCATTATGCAATGAACATATATGTAGGCACAGAATCAACACCATCCACCACGTCGCCTGGGACAACCGCCACTACGACAACATCAGGAACAACTGGTTCAACCACAAGTACAGGTAAAATATCGACCTAGATGAAATATGTTAATAAAATGTGTTGTAATATAACTAATTGATGATTACTTGATTTCCATTAGTCAGAATAAAGAACACACAAAAGCTTGTTTTCGGTACCATAAAACAGTGTCCGATATAAATGCAGGGAGTAGTAGAAAATATATAGAATGCGGCAAATCGACAGTATAAGTATTGATATGTTCATCCAAAACAATTGGACGTCATTAAACCTTTTCCTTGTGCATATCAAGTAAGAACTGTATCACAGTTACACAGCATTTTAATATATATTTATCAAAGTTAGGCCATAGGCAACTGTTATGATTTTATCTTTAAATATAACAATAAAATACAGAATGGATTTATCTTCATCAAACAGATCAAACCTTAAGGTACAAAAGCATAAAGATTTAGTGTTAGATTTAAAAAAAAAAATACCTGTATTATCATTTTACACAAACAATAAAATACTGGGCGGTTTGGAATAATGTTCAAATATGTTTTATCGTCATAAATGAATGTTTAATTGACAAACATTCAATTTAGGTACAACGACCACGCCAACATCCACAACAACAAATACTACATCTGGTAATTCAACCACATCCGCAACATCAGTAACAACTGATGCAACAACTAGTGCAGATACACATAAGATTTATCAAGACTTAGACTTAGTTTATTTAATCAAAATCATTCTCACTCAAAAGTTTTCTCTGTGTGCTACTATCCTTTGATCAAGATGCAGACCCTTATATTTTAATTGTAAACAATTAATGTCATCAAAAGAAGTATAAACCATTGACATTTATTGTTGATCGTTCAAATACTTATATCAGTATTTAAACAAATTAAGGCACAATTACTAAATCGTCAACATCGACAACATCAGGGACAACCTGTTCAACCAAAACAATATTTTTATGCTAAACACAACTTCTGGCACAGCACATTTCATACTGTCTCATCTAAATATTCGCAATAGCCAATAACAGAAAATATAGGTTACGGAAATTAACAATACCAAAATGGATATCCAAAATTAGGGCCCAGGACCACCAACAAAGAAAATTCTGAGACAGATTGTATTCTCAAAAGTTACGAATTTGCTTAGCTGAGTAAAAGGTGAAAAACCTGCAGACCATAAAACGATTTTTCTCAACTGTGACGCGGTGCTACAGTTATTTTGAAATCGGCAAAGAAACCATAGCTTCTTCTGCGGAATTCTTCTGTCAATTCGGGTAAGATTGTTGATATCAACAAACGTCGTGTGTACTTCAATACTAGCCAAAAGGCAAAGAAGTGTTGGTTGATCAAACCCACCCGAAATACTCTAGGGCGTAGAAGACCCCGGCGAAGGTGAACAACGTTCAAGTCTGCTGTTATGGATAACTTTATTCAATTACAGGCTGTACTTGCGTCTTTTATCATTCGAGATAAACTTTCTCTGAGACTTTCTATATGGTCCACACAATTGCTCAAGATGAAATAACTCTCAAGATTTGGGTAAAATCGCGAAGCTGAGAGCACTAATTGTCTGAGACTAGGTTTATGGTCCTGGGCACGTGACTGGTTCATTACAAACGTTTTCAAATTTGTTGGTTTTAGTGACAACTGCAAGTACAACTAGTCCACAACCAACGACAACGTCAACAACAACAACAACGAGTGCTACTACACCATCTACACCAGCAACCAAGGAAACAACACCAACAATTTCGACTCCTACTACAGGTAAATGTACGGTGTTTATCCGCCGAAACTCTGCAATTAGGTTTTAGGCCAGTCATTCCTACAAATGTTATTAGTATGTTTTTAGTAATGAAATTGTCCATACAAAATATGCAAATAAAAGACCATCTCTTTCAATTTATTCCTATTAATTTGAATCAAAACTGAAATGCTTGTCTGAGAAAGGGATATTTTTTCCATTAAAATAAAATATAGTTTTTTTTATATATTTGAGTTTACAGATGCCTAGCATGTTTAGTTAGAAACTTTAAAATGCGTCTTGTGTCAGTTTTTTTTAGAGAATTAGATATTGAAATAACGTCAAGGAAAGATATGAACTGATTTAATGTGTTACAATGCAGGTCAGAACGTATAAAAAAAATTAATTCATGAAGGTATGATTTATTTACCTTATTAAAGTTTATCATCGCCAATTATGATATCTAATAATCTAGGTATGTAGTGTCCTTTAATTGATTGTTTTTGTAATTCATTGTCATTGAATGATTTCTTTTAATCAACAGGAACAACAACGGGAAGCACAGTTACGACGGCAACTCCCCCAACTACAACAACAGGTAAGCAAAACGCTTTGAAAAAATATATGATATCGTATATTAGGATTCCAGATCTTTTATAATTCGATAAATAGACATATATTCTCCTTTTATTTGACAAATGTGTAACAGCAAGTTGGGGGTATAGGTACATTGAGAGTCTGTTCGTCCGTCCAATTAAGATTTCCATTACTATTTGGTTACGAATTTGTAATAGCCCACAATTCACTTGACACTGGTTTACACGTAGGAGACATGTTTTGATTCATCAATAATCCAGGTATGCTTTTTAGATAATATAGACATAATACCAAAGTTATAGTTTTCATAAAAAGGCCAAAACACATACTTCAGATGACCGTTTTTGTCAATAAGACTTCATATAAATTTTATTGAATATAACTTTATATAATCCCACACATTTTTAGCCTAAAGCCGGTCTTACTCAGTCGGTAGCGCTCTCGACTCTTGATCGTGAGGTAGTGAGTTCGAGTCCAGCCGGCGTCAGATTGGTTTCCTGTCCTTCGGATGAAACAATAAAAACGGAGGTCCCATGTCACAGTAGGTGTCGAGCACGTTATAGAACATACATTGCTCAATGGCCGTAAGTGCCGAGCATAGGCCAAAGTTTGAAGCTCATCACCGGCATTTGGTGACGTCCACATATGACTGAAAGGTTCTTGAGTGGAACGTTAAGCAACAATAAACAACAAACAAAAATATTTTCAGCCTAACGTTTTCTTCGTGTACTAATACCCATTGTCAAAATTACAAGCCCTTATATTTCGATTGTAAACAACTAATACATCGTTAACATTGGGACTAGCTTTTAGGTAAGAAACTAAACAAACTTAATCTTAGATTGTCAACAATAACAATAAAATTAAAAAAATAATATTACGCAAAACAATAGGCGTCAACAACATCAGGAACATTAGGGACAACAGGTTCAACCATAAGCGCAGTTAAATATTAATATATTGATACAATACCAAACAATGCGTAGTCAATAATTGTTATATTCCCCCGCTTAAAGGGGCATTAGCTTTGTTTATTGTCAAATTTTTTCTTCATTTTCTATTCTACTTAGATTGATATAGGATAACAAAAACAGATGATATAAAAATTCTTTCATGTTTTAAATTCCAATATATTTTGTGAAAATTGCTTAAAAAATTCAGGTTTGACACTTTTTCAATTGCAATTGATTAACTTAGCCTTACCATTTGTGTATGAATATCACACTGGTCTTGACCTTATTTTCACAAAATATATAGGAATATAAAATGTTTATGCCTGTGTTTAGTTCTTATTTCTTATTGTACATTAAGTGTAAGTAGTAAAGTAAGAAAAAATCGAAATAATGTTTTTTTGTTAAACACAGATAATGCCCCTTTAAATAAAATATAAAAAATCTCAGATATCAAAGTATAAATCTTTAGGATGCCCAGGATATTGATAAAAATCTGGTAAAATGGACGAACCTCTGGAAACCAAGAGGTGGGATCAGGTACCACGTTCTTCCTTAAACTTCTTTACACAATGTAATGCAACAAGGTGTTTAATTAGTTTTAGCATTGTGAATTAATGTTGCAATATTAGTCATACTTGCTTTAGGCACTACCACAAAACTATCAACCTCAACAAGAAGTACTACCGCCACTTCTGGTACTACAGCCACATCCCCAACATCTGGAACAACTGGTGTAACAACAAGTACATGTGCACATATCAGTGTTATTACATCTAGCTTTATATAAATCTATACATTCTGTCCTAATTGTTTTCAATGTATAGACCCATACATCCTCGTCCTAATATGTTGGATGTTTACTGATACCCATTGACCAAAATATTAGTCCTTATATTTCAATTGTAAACAATTAATATCATCAAAACGATCCAATATTTAGGTACAAGCCATTCAAACTAAGTTTAAGACTTTTTAACAATGACTATATTATCATTTAAAAAGAATTGTAGTCACAACAACACCATCAAATATAACACTTTTAACTACCACCACTACTAACTGAACAACATCAAGAAAACTGGTTCAACCACAAGCGTTGGAAAAATGTTAATCTGTTAATTCAATAATTATTGCTTTTCCCTGATTAACCAATTGACCCTGAATATCTAAGTAGGGTGGTCTTTTATATTGTTTAAGACCCATCTATTATGGTCTGTAGGATTGGAAGAGTTAAAGTGAAATAATAAAAAAAATGGTTTTCCTTCATGACAATGTTCACAAACAATTTGATACAACAGGGTATTAAAGCAGTTTTATTATTCATGTCTTAATGATAAAAATACATCTGTTTAGGTATCACAGTCACATCATCAACCACCACAACAAGAAGTAGTACCACGACTTCAGGTTAAATTTAGACGTGAATAAAATATTTTGATATAATGGTATACATTATAATGTGAATATCCCTTCCATTTCTCTTGTTTAGTGTACAATAGTAAGCTGTGACTTTCACGATGGTGTTATATATTATATATATTGTACAGCTGAATGATGTGTATTATGAATAAGAGATATCGACATCAAGGTCTATATCAAAACTTTGGACCACTGACACTAATACCATATTATTGGTTTTATCCGTACCATCGGAATGCAAGGGATCGTTGTATAGACAGGATTCAAAAAAGGGCGTAGCGCTGGTAAACATAGAAGCATAGGTTTAGTTTTGTATATATTTCAAATGAGGTACGAAATATGTATCATGTGTAGTTTTATATATGTTTTAGTGATATACGAAATATGTATCATGTGTAGTTTTATATATGTTTCAGGTGAGGTGAAAAATATGTATCATGTGTAGTTTTATATATGTTTTAATGAGGTACGAAATGTGTCTCATTTTATACTGCATTTTAAATTACTTTAGGTTCATCACTAGCAATATCATATACTTTTAGGTCTATTATTTGGTCATCTATAACACAACTTTTTCTTTCGGATATATACATTTATCTTAAAGTGGAGCTCGATCAATGGAGTCCTATTGAGAGAAACGATCGCCTTGAGCATTTGCATTGACCCCATTTGTAAAACTATAACTTTGGTATTGTTAATAATGGTTTAAGGTTTTAGTGTAACAACTAATGCTACAATATCATGTGCTTCAACACAATTAAGATCAATTACAATTGGTCAACCACTGGTTTTCGAGTTTTTAGTGGTGCTGTAAGCCAACAATTTTCAGTTATATGGTAGCGTACAGTTCTTTCAAAAAGTAAACTGGCAAACTTTCACACAAAATCTGCTTAGATGACGGTGAGACTCTAACCAGAAGTGCGAAAATTCAAGGCTCAAAGCATAATGCACTAAACACTCGGCAAGCGCCTCCTCACATGCACTGGTAAATAAAAACCTATGTCAATCACAAGTATTTACTAAATTTGAAGTTTATTCAATTATTCCACTATCTAATTCATACTAAACACTGCCGATTAATAACTAACGGAAATAGTTGAGAAAATTATGTTTCTTCGTCGTCGTCGGTGTCTTCGTTGTCATCATCCTCATCATTATTATCATCATCATCATCACCAATAACTTTATTGCTTTAGTTTCTTCATCTACTACACAAACACAAATTACCACATCGTCAACAGTTGCAACTACGTTACCATTGGCGCCAGCTACCGAACAAACGCCACCAAGTATTTCGACATCCACAGGTATTTTGTACTAATTCGACTGAATCAATTTATATATATCCGATATAATATCGGTAAAGTTGATCTAGGAAGATAAAAAGATAAAAAGATAAAAAGCTTTGAATAAAAAAATGTGTGTTGAAAACAATATTTTTAAACATTCCCACACTCTAAACAGCAGACATATTTGAAATTGTTTCACCGAAAAATCAAGTCTCCCCAACAGGTATAAAAGGCGGATTAATTATATTGGTCGTCATTGTATATCTGTACTCGAAACGTTAAACATGCGAAGTCCCAAAGGCTTAATAAAGCTCACGAATTCCAAGTTTTACCTGTACTTCTCGACAAAAACAAAAATTCGGCATCTGAGCCATGTTTCTTTCTCCCGTGTTTCGGAACACCTCGCTATTTACCTAAATAAGACACTTGCATGATGCAATGGCCGAATGAAAGTAGGAATCAAATCTCTTTGTTTTTGTTTTGGACGGTACTTTATATTTAGTGTAATGGAATAAATTTTTGATTTATTATGGATGAACTAAAAACTGAAAACTCAGGGACCATAAAACGACTTTAAAATTTTCTCAAAAATAAGATAAGATTGCCCGGGGGTAGTGTAAATCTCGTCCAGGACATATGTCGCAACTTATGTCCCGATTCACATAATTTTGATGTGTGATTATTCTTATTAAAATTATGATTAATTATTTAATGAAAAAACAAAAAGTATAAAACTGCGTTAAATATCATAGGCAGCACGTTTTGTGGGAATACAAAATGGATAGATATAAACCTTTTTAAAAACATTGAAAACATAAAAAAAAAAAAAAAAAAAAAAAAAAAAAAAAAAAAAAAAAACAAAAATAAAAAAAAATAAAAAAAAACAAAAAAAAAAACAAAAACAAAAAAAAAAAAAAAAAAAAAAAAAAAAAAAAAAAAAAACGTCTTGTAAAATGCCAATACATGATCGAAGTCAGTAATTTATACATATAATATGTATAATGAATATTATAAACGATATTCAAGATACAAGTGAATTAGTATAAGTACAATTGATTGGATAAATGACTTGGGACATACACTTGGACACATGTATCGGACTAAATTTACACTGAACCTATTGTTAATGTAAACAAATGTCGTATGGCCAAAACAAGGCAACTGAGATAGAAATTTTGTCCCCTTAACCTATTTCGCTCAAATAAAGCGTTGTTTTCGAAAGGAAAATGATTAAACATGTCCCGAAATTCTTTAGGGCGACAATGACAATAACATTAGAGTACTTATCCCGAGGTGAAAATAGGGTCGGCCATTTTCGCTGTTAAGATTTACTTAAGTCAGTTACAGAATGTATTTACGTATTTTATCACTTGAGAAAGAATTTTTATATTGTCCACAACTTTACCCGAATTGGGAAAATTCTCAAGATTTGGGTAAAACCTTAAAGTTGAGTAAAACTTTTGTCTGAGAATAGTTTTATGGCCCTGGGTCCAGATATACGATAACGACCAATATAAATAATCCGCTTTTATACCTGTTTTGGGATTGATTTTCCAGTGAAACAATTACAAATATATCTGCTGTCTGGGGAGATGTAAGAATGTTTCAAAACATTTTTTTCAACAAACATGTCTTTATTCAAAGTTCAAAAGCTTTTTATCTTCCTAGTTCAGCTTTTAAATATATTTTGCTACTTTATATATATATATATATATATATATATATATATATATATATATATATATATATATATATATATATATATATATATATATATATATATATATATATTTTCCGAAACCAGCGTGATGATCTTCGACGAATAATTGTGTATATGGTTTTATTTCATATTGAAAAGTTATGATTACAAAAGTAAACCCATTTTTCAGTAAATAACGTTTCCGATGTCAACGAACATTCACAAGTTTCAAGCACTCTAGTTGAACGTTTTAGATGTAGATAATGTAAAACTTCATTCAGACTATCATGGGGAGACTTACAAATTCTATTCCCTTTGACCAGTTTTTAGTATGTAAAATGCTGTTCAATAAAATAAAACACCTGTCCATTTGCGTATTTGCATTTGCTTTGGGGACAAACTTGTTTGATAATTGACAATTTGCATATTCAATTTTTTCATGAGTTGTAATCTTAAAACTTCAAACAGTTTTAAATTGTCCAAAATCATTTTTCAAAGTACTTGCACGTCTACGCATGATTTCCGATTTGTTGCTCGAGTATTAGATAACACAGAGGTTAGTAAATGGACATTAAAGAGCACAATTAAAGAAAAATAAAATAAAACACACAAACGACAAATACATTAAAGAAGTCCTGGCATTGGTAATCTTTTCAACCTGCTCTGGTAAAGATTTTGATTTAAATCTAAAGATTTATGAATACTCATTTTAAGAGAAAGAACTCGAAATAAGCATGAATGTTTTTAGCACACGCTTATATTTATAAGCAAGCTTTTGAAGTCCTACTCCTAATGTTCATGATATATCGCTTCTTTTCTTAAATTTTAATTCGGTAGAGCCTACCTGCACAGATATTATTTTACTCAATGGAGCTGAAAATCATCGCGATCCAAAAAAAAAAAAAATACATTAGATTTATAGAAATATTTCACCAAATATATTTATAAGATATCATCACGACACTCAAATCGATATCAAAACATTCATTTTCAGAGATATTCGCGGCAACAACATGTCTGACAACCAAACCGTATCCCCTAAGACTAAATATATGCGTGTTCCAGGTATTCCGACATATTTTTTTCATTGAAAGTATTACAATAATCCACCATCGATATGATACGAAATCTATAAACTCTATCGTCTATAAATTCTGTTTCTTGACAGTATTTATCCGAAGTTACCGCAAAATGATTTAAAGCTTGTTGCATCGTTAAAATGAAGACACCCCCACTCCCTCCAAATTTCCCCGACCAGGTTAACTTGACTTTTTGTTTCACTCGCAAAAATCCTTTAACATTTCCGCGGTTGATCCTGTCCTGTGGTTATATTAACCAGATTTGGTAAAATATTCCAGCAAAATTTCGGCATCAAGTATTATCGACACCAGTAATTTCGGCACTTCTATGTAACTTATGCATTTGTAGGCCTACAAGTTACTCCGGCACTTAACCTTTCGTCATTCAGGTATTTTCGGCACATGAAAAAGTTATAATAGTAGGTAATATATATATATATATATATATATATATATATATATATATATATATATATATATATATATATATATATATATATATATATATAAAACTTAACTTAATTAATATCTCATGATGAAATTTAGCGTGTATTTTTTAACTGCCGAAAAAACTTGCTTACAAGTGCCGGAAATACTCGGTGCCGAAGTTACCCAATTCCAAACAGTTTGATCAGCATGGGAGCTCAAAAAGTATGATACGCGAATATCCGTATGCAATGGATTTTAGAATTTCGGAATTAATTTTGTGGGATTTTATGCTATTGGGCGCATAATTAAATTATGCCGTTGAAAAGAATTCAATGGAAATTCTGTCGGACATTCTTTTGTCAGAATAATGTGGTTATTCCGTAACGGTGTCATCAATTTACACCTATAGCTAGGAATCAGATAACAAATTGTCAAGCTGTAAATAAATTTTGTTTTTACATTCTGTCGGTTAATCAAAATTTACAATATGCTATATCTATCATATGCAGACATAAATTCGAAGAGAGAGAGAAAATTGAATTTAAGAAATGATATCCGCCTTAACTAACAAAAACATGCACGTTGCGAAAAATTGAATGACAGAAATTATGAAGTTGACAAACAAATAAATAAAGTATAAAAAAGACTTTCAAGTGATTGATCATGGAAGGAAAGAATAATTTTCACAAGAGGATTCATTATTACAATTGTGACCCATTTTTGTCCCGCGCCAAAGGATTTGATTCGTTGAAGTATTACTTTTATATAGGCTTCTTAGCCAATAGCTGTCGTAATACAGCGCGGATATTTTTCAAATTCGGGCGGGGGGGGGGGGGGGGGGGGGGGGGGGGGATTTGAGGGGTAACTAGCAGCGGACAAAGGCTCTTCTACCCTTATCTGGTTAATCCTTGATCGCGTTGACGACATTATGGCGTGAATACTTCTTACGGAGCATCCTCTAGATACATTTTTCTAGGCTCACTTTTGATCTTTTGGGGTGATACTTGGAGGAAGTGGTCATATCGTCGACGACTTCTGTTGCGGTCCCAGCTTCTCAAATTTGCATATAGATAGACCCTACTATGTTTCGTCTGGATGTACATCGTGACCTCTCTTCACGTGGCAGGCACCCATTTGATGTATTCCGCCTTACAGGTGGTCACGTTGATCAATTGGTATATCCGTCTACGACAGCATCTGAGCTTCTCTATCACAGGTCCGGATGCGAATGGGACCCGCTCAGGCTAAAAAGTAGTGGAAAAAATACGAATTGTTTTAGAAAGGGAAGTCTGTAGCTATTTTTTTCTCCTCAGGAGTATAATAAAACGGGCGCACTTTAACAGACGTTGCTCCTGTGCCATTAGTGAATGCTATCATTCCTTCTTGCTCCCTTGTCATTTCCCGAAATGCTACGCGGTCCACCAGATATGTCAATACAAATTGTTTTGCACCACTATCTGTAATCACGGTTCCCCTGTAGCAGAGAATTCCTAGCAGTTTTGTCAAGTAGCTATAGACGTCTGAACAAGGGGGATTCGAAAATATTGTGCCTGACGCAGATGTTCCCACAAGTAAGCTGTTCCCTATGTATCTGGCCCTTAGCGGTATGCTTCACGGCTATGGATGTATGCGAGCGGCCTGCATCCCACCGTTCTTGTGTCGTGTTTTATTATCAGCGTTTGGTATTCATTTTTTCGATCCGGCCCATCTTTTGAGGGGTAGCATGATAATACTATTGTCATTTGGGAAATTCCTATATTTTTAATTGATAATAAATAAATAAATGAGTACAGGGCAACATTTTATTTATAACAAATTAAAATTAAGTAAACGACACGACTTGAAATTGTCAAACAGCACCTATATCATTTCACATTGTTGGATAATTGTAAGACTAGAATCAGTTAGTGGGTTTGGCAATGCGCAATTTTTACGGAATCATTCTGATATTAGCAAACCAACGAGGAAATATTCAGCTTCCAGACTCAAATATACCAAATGTATCATCCCTATCAAAGAAGGGTATTTCAGCAAGTATAAGACAAATGCATCAGAGATCGCTGGTATGCTCCCCGGAAATCGTTTATTCTGAGAGCTCTGAGAGGACATTTTCAAGACTCCAGATACTAATTATAACTTTTTTATCATACAAGAGTATTACAACGAGAGGGTGATTTTAAAACACCTAAAATGAAGGAATAAACACCCGATATAAGCTGAATGCTACGGGGTTGCGATTATGCTCGCCCGGTACATTTTGAATTGTACAAGAGATAAATACTGGGGGTGGGGGTAAGTCACTCAGGTTTTTATTTTAATTTGACAGGTATTGATAGTTCATTTTGTAGCTTACAAGTTATGAATTAGGACATATTTATCCTTTCAAACCTGTAAATGTTGATTGATTCAAAAACATGAAGCGAAATTCAACAATGAACAGAGACCAAATTCAAAAGGATTCCGGAAACCAGAGTTAGTGTTTCCCAAATGCATTAGGTTGATAGACTGATTGTTTCATCAAAATGAATTTAGTATCAGCTAACAAAGAACATACTTCACATACAAGAGTAGATGTTCCGGAAATATTTTTAATTTTAAAGCTGGCACAGGCCATTTTCTAGAGACACAAAACTTTTCTGTGGCATATACACGAAATTGATTTAATTCCTTATTAAATGAACATTCAGCAGTCTCCTCTCCACTTATTTTATATAACAATATCACCAAATTCAAAAGGGGTTCAACCCCTACAAACCCTCTGGATCCGCCATTTTATTGTGATATATAGAATAAATCAAATAGTAAATTGCTCCGATGCAAGATTTAAAATATAAAAACATAAAAGAAACATATTACAACATTCAGCAACGCTTATGTGGCGTGTTAACTGAATTGAGCTCTCTGTCGCTTTATAAAATTTCACGATAGCGTTACATTTGTCGTTAAACGCATTTTCATATAGTAAATCGGATTATGCAGTAAATCTAAAAACGTAATTTATTACATTTCTTATTAGATTTATCAATTAAATATGAGTTTTATTTTTTACTGTCATTTTTTTATTGATTTTACTGTATTTTGATTGGCTTAATGAAACGTATCAATGTAAACTGATATTTTCCATTAAGCCAATTAAAATACAGTGCCAGGACACTAATAAAAATTCGATTTATTAACCCCACCTATAATGTAATGATAATATTCAATTCATTGTTTGATCATAAACTGATCACATTTGCTAACAAATACCAATAAATGGTGATGTCATGGTAAAAACGTTTGAACACGTACTGTAGATATGATGTATCAAGAAGAGATTTTCGTGTGAGCTATTTATAACGCCGTATCGAAGCTAAACAAAATGGCTCCGCACAGACTCTTTCTGTTTCGACTAAAAAGCAGGTGATATTATGTTTTGATGGATTGGGTTTAAGTGGTCGAAAGGCAGTGGAAATGTTTAATGTAATCACTATCTAGGTCAACAGTTCAAAAGTTTTTAAAAAGATTCAGTGACACCGGAGATACAGTACAGAATATGAACATCGAATTGGGCGAACTTCGAAGAGAGTTTGCTGTCCTGGTGTATCGATAACTTTGGCATGATCTTTGAGGCATTAAGTGATGTATTTCAATCAAAACCATAAGGGCGCGGAAATCATTTTTAGAGCGTAACATTTTCATCCAGGCTCCAGTTTTCATTGAGCATATTATGCCCTGTGTCAAAACGTGGTTTGTTAAATTTCTAAACCGTAGACTAGCCTAAATGTAGAGAACATCGGGTGAATCTAGGGCGTAACGAAACTGAACTGGAAAATGTAATAGATAGAATATTTGACATGTTTATTACATCTCGTTTTACGCACTCGTGTTAAATATATATTCCCCTGCTTCACTCGATGTGATAAACATGTTATTCAAAGACAAATGTCAAATATCCTCTGTATATGTAATTCTATGTGTAAAATGCAAGGAGGAATATATTGGATGTACTCAGTCACTGAAACCAGAGTAGCTCTACACAAAATATAAACATATATTTCAGTGTAGTAAAGGGAATTTCAAAACCATGCCAATATATCAAACTATTCGAATATTACAAACAAAGAGCAAGAATTTATTGATAACTTCAAACCATTACTTAACAGAACCCAATCCACACATTTCATATAATCTTATGCAAAGGAGTAGCCTGCTTACAGGTTAACTAATTTTGTTTATTCTTTGCATTAAGCTTCATATATAAGTGTTTTCTTATCTACTTCATCAACTGCTTATATATGTATTTACTTTACCACTTTGAGATTCATGATACATATTCAATACATTATTGTTGATGATCATAGTCTGATGAGCGTTTGTAACGAGAAAAACGTGTCGCAATGTAATTTAATAAAACCAAAAACTTGGTTTGTGGTGTGCCATTCTTTATTTTGATATTTGAATTATTTACGTTGGATTTTCAATTAATTATCTTTAGTGTATGTAAGCACTTTTTCCATTGCCGTTGATTAACTCGACCTTACTCTTTGTATATCAATACCAGATTGGACCTTACCTCATTTTTACAAAATGTATGTCAAAATAAGATTTCTTGTGCCTCTGTTTAGCTCTTATTTATAATTATGCATCAAGTACAGGTAGTAAAAGTAGGGAAAACTGAAATATCTTTTGTTGTAAATACAGCTAATGCCCTATAAAATGTGTTCGTTATAGACAAATCTGTCATAAGATAATAGTTTTAAGACGTACAATAATTTGGCATTAACATGAAGATTCGTTTGAAATTCGTTATATTTTAAGTAAGTTTTGTAAGGTGTGAGTTTTGCTATATCAGCTTTCAAATGCCAATCTTTGTCGTTAAAAATGCGCTAAACGTCACAAGTAGTTTGTTGAATAAACACTATAAAGTAAAAAATGAAGAAGTACCATTGGATAATCGAAACTCCAAGTCCATTAAAATTCGGCAAATTAGATATAAAAATGGTCTATACAGACGGGATAGGGTCGGGTGTCCTGACACAATTCCAGTTCCTGCTACTATATACGAAACAGAGAGTAATCCGAGTATGTACAAATGTGAAACATTAGTTCTTCAGAAGATTTTTACTTTTTAGCTAATACTCTAATGAAATATCTCACAGAAATATTAAAGGTTTATATATTGAATAGACTAACATCAAATAATATATACATGCCCTTTCATTATCATCGAAGTCTACATTACTCTATAATATTTTCATGTTGTTCTGATGGGTCAGAATTACTCTAAAGTATGCCAACAAAAATCAAGAACATAGTAAAGTAAATTTATACATTTTATTAAGAATAACAAAATACAAATTAAATCAAAATGATGGTTTACAGTAATAAAAGTCACAACTCACAATACAAATGTCAGTTGTTAATCCGAAGTTAATATTAAAAGAGATCCACCAGAATGCACAATGAATTCTAATTAGTATGTAATGTTAATGTGCACTACTTTTGTATAACTTTAAATAAGATGTGGTCCGCTCTCGTATATATATTATATATATATATATATATATATATATATATATATATATATATATATATATATATATATATATATATATATATATCCTAGTAAATATAGTATAAATATAGTAACATGATGACATAGTTAGAAAGACCTTGAAACAAAACAATACCAACTGATATTGCAGAAAGGAAAAGATGTACTAAGTTCAACAAGTACTAATAATAAGTATACAAACACCTATCAACCCCCATAACATTAACTAAAGTACATGTATATACATATCAATTTCACGAAAGTATCTGTCTTTCAGAGCAATGCAGCGAAAGTCACGTGTGCCATTTAAAATATGTATTGCTATATGTATAACTGAAATGTAAACTGCAAGATCCTGCAAACGCACATTTTGCTAAATCATATAGAAGATTTCTCAAAAAGGATATAATATGCTAAAATAATATTTATCTAATAATACCATTACCATTCATTATATAAACTATTACTAGGCGGGCCAACAAAGTGGAATTTACTAAAATGTATTTGAATTATAGCCAAATGTATATCCCAAGCAAAGTCACAAAAGTCGAATTTGTTATATGATATTGTGTTTTATAATATTGGTTGAATTGTCGCACATATTACGTTTAGACCAGTTATACAACAGTCTTTTTCAGCATTTATGATCATATTCACACTCCCATTTTAGTGCACAAATATTGAGCTCATTCAATGCAACATATATTGGTTTATAGTTTTAATGCATCAAAGGATAAGAGCTTTAAGTACCATGCCTAAAGTATCTGGTATATGCTCATTGTCGACATACAAACGTGCTCACGTTGTCTAATACAAACTCAATGCTTTAACATCTACGTTATTACTTTAAAATTGTAACAAACAGATACCTTTATTAGACTAATTGTAACAACTGACTATTAACTTTTGTTTCATCAAGACAAATATTTCAATTTAAAACAGAGAGAGAGCTTAATAAAATTTTAAAAACGAAATTTCTTAGAATTATACGTCGTATACAGGTAATGCTAACAAAATGCCAATTTTATCTTTGAAATATTTGTTTTTCGCAATAATATATTATATATTTGTTATCTTTCTCTGTGTTTTGTTTCAGTAACACCATCAACAACGTCAGTAACAGGAACGGTACTACACGTAAGTTTTAAGAGTATTGCATATGTATAAACAGAGAGAGAGAGAGAGAGCGTTCAGTGTAAACAACAACCTACAACCCCATAACATTACTAAAGAGAGAGAGAGAGAATGAGCGAGAGTCAGTGTGCCAGAGATATGTATTACTTCGAGAGAAGAGATTTTTGCAAAATTTGATAAAGGTAATAGACTAAAATATATTTTAACTACAAAATAGCATGTGCTTTATAAGGCACAAAAAGTCGGTTAATCTTTCGTAGAAAAATACCGAAAGTTAATTTGCAATGCTCACATAATGCGGAAAACCAATAACTGATATTACGGTTACGTTTGGCAACTGAAGGTTGTTGCAATTGTTATTCTAACGACAATTAGATGATCTCTTTAGAATATATACGAGATAAAATATTACATAACAATGGACATTTAAAATATTTCACTACGACAGTTCATATCGCTTGATAGAAATAAGAAACGTTTGTTTCGTCATGTAAAATGAGTGAGAGAGCAGATACTTTTTTAAAAATTTAAATATATATTAGTTTGAATGTTCCATTTTAAGAACCTAATATGTTACCGTAGTGGCTAGGTTGTTGACAGCGTCAGTATTTGTCCTAACGTTTAGTTATTGGAATTTATTTATTAAGACAGCTCCTTTTGAAAGTTTGGGAAACCTGAATTAAAGTTGTTTGACATATTTAAGAACTCTAACATAAATTCAGTATTTCTAATTTACTGGGACTGCTGTTTGTAATATTCTCGACGTTTTTATCTTAACGTATGTCAATAGAGATGTCTATGAGCATTTTCAGTTGATACTACTTTCTAATAATTAAATTACTATATTGCATTCATATTTTTAGCTTGTCAGCTGGACACGATGGATAAAAGCAGAATAGGAAAAGACATTGTCGTTGGGGCAGACTGATTCTCCTGCTTTCAAAAGACCCCAATAATCCAACATCCCAAATTGCAGAGATATGACAAAGAAACAAAACATCTCTGTCAAATTCAATACGAATTCTACATTGGTAGCTGTACGTGCAAATGTAACAGGTGTCATCAAAGCAGTTTTTGTATGTCAACGGTGTTCAAAAAGGTAATTGTCATCTTTTGTTGACTCATTAATAAGGACAAAAATAACAACTCTCTCGAAGGCTTGGTGTAAGACAATACTAGTAAACAATGAACAAATAAAGAAAACAATTGATACCAGTATTCAAGTAATCTGTTACGTACATCTATCGAATTACTAGTTCCCTTCTTTTGATGCAGTAATGTAGGAGACAGGACAGATCGTTATCAAATTTTAATGATCAATAAATCCCGTATTCAATCTTTTTTATATGGTATATCATATTTCATTGCAGGAAGAGGTAGACGTAACAAACCCATTATTGGAAATAACTCTGGATTCACCCGAGTCAGAAGTGAAACGAGTTGATTTAGTATTGATAAAAGCAAATGATACCGACAAAATCACAGTTCAAGGTGTCGAACTGCTTATATGTTATGAGGAAAAATGTAAGTATGTCTTCTGTTTTTTGGGGTTGTTTTGTGGTTTTTATTTTTTTTTTTTTTGGGGGGGGTATTTGAATGATGTTTTACGTCATAGTAAACCATTATTCAGTTTATGGTAGTAGTTTCAAATGGTAGAGGGGAAAACCCAGGAAGAGACCATATTAAGTTTAAAAAAAAAACACGCTGTGTATGAAACTTTTTCAGAATGTTAAACTGACCAATTTGATATGTTCAGAAATGCAACAGACGTTAAAGTAATTTAAACAACGATTCTTCTGAAAGTTTTTAATGTGTTTTTCTAATCTTTGCCTTAGATGTATATAGTGTTATTTTAAAAACATTTCTGCGTATCATAATGTAAGAACGGTAATGTTTAACTTAACTTAGATAACTAATACACATAATCTTCTCTGTTTTAGCTACAACATCTATACCAACTACAAGTGTACCTTCGACATCAACACCTTCATCGACAGGTGAGATTTTATACTATTAACAAAGTGGTAAACAGTTATTCAAAATGTTACAAACTTGCGTCAAGTTCGATCTGATGATCCCCGTCTGAGAACACGTGACACGGAACTTTGGATCTTCCTGTTATGAATATATATTTCATATACCTATCCATTATTACCGAAAGTATCAAAATAGATATTTTCATAAGATTTCTTGTGCCTGTGTATAGCTCTTAGTTATAATTATGCATCAAGTACAGGTAGTAAAAGTAGGGAAAACTGAAATATCTTTTGTTGTAAATACAGCTAATGCCCTATATAAATTGTGTTCGTTATAGACAAATCTGTATTAAGATATTAGTTTTATGACGTACATTACTTTGGCATTAAAATGAAGAGTCGTTTGAAATTCGTCATATTTTAAGTAAGTTTTGTAAGTGTGAATTTTACTATATCAGCTTTCAAATGCCAATCTTTTGTCGTTAAAAATACGCTAAACGTCACAAATATTTTTTTCAATAAACACTATCAAGTAAAAAATGAAGAAGTACCAATGGATAATCGAAACTCCAAGTCCATTAAAATTCGGCAAATTAGATATAAAAATGGTCTATACCGACGGCATTGTGTCCGGACACAATTCCAGTTCCTGCTACTATATACCAAACAGAGAGTAATCCGAGTATGTGCAAATGTGAAACATTGGTTCTTCAGAAGATTTTTACTTTTTAGCTAATACTCTAATGAAATATCTCACAGAAATATTTAAGGTTTATATAATGAGTAGACTAACATGAAATGATATATACATGCCCTTTCATTATCATCAAAGTCTACATTACTCTATAATATTTTCATATTGTTGTGATGGGTCAGAATTACTCTAAAGTATGCCAACAAAAATCAAGAACATAGTAAAGTAAATTTATAAATGTTTATTAAGAATAACAAAATACAAGCTTAAATCTAAATCATGGTTTACAGTAATTAAAAGTCACAACTCACGATACCAATGTCAGTTGTTGTTCAATTCATATAAGTCAGAGATCCACTCGAATACACACACAAAATATTCAACCCGAATGTTGATATTAAAAGAGATCCACCAGAATGCACAATGAATTCCAATTAGTATGTAATGTTAATGTGCACTACTTTTGTATAACTTTAAATAAGATGTGGTCCGCTCTCGTATATATATATATATATATATATATATATATATATATATATATATATATATATATATATATATATATATATATATATCCTAGTAAAGTTCTAAAAATACTAGATAATGAATAATCAGAAATGACCTTTCTAGTACATCCATGTTTACAATGGAAATTTCCTATGACTAAATATTAGTAACAAGATGACATAGTTAGAAAGACCTTGAAACAAAACAATAAAAACTGATATTGCAGAAAGGAAAAGATGTACTAAATTCAACAAGTACTAAGAATAAGTAAACAAACACCTATCAACCCCCATAACATTAACTAAAGTACATGTATATACATATCAATTTTCACGAAAGTATCTGTCTTTCAGAGCAATGCAGCGAAAGTCACGTGTGCCATTTAAAATATGTATTGCTATATGTATTACTGAAATGTAAACTGCAAGATCCAACAAAACGCATATTTTGCAAAATCATATAGAAGATTTCTCCAAAAGAATATAATTTGCTAAAATAATATTTATCCAATTATACCATTACCATTCATTATATAAACTATTACTAGGCGGGCCAACAAAGTGGAATTTACTAAAATGTATTTGAACTATAGCCAAATGTATATCCCAAGCAAAGTCACAAAAGTCGTATTTGTTATATGATATTGTGTTTTATAATATTGGTTGAATTGTCGCACATATTACGTTTAGACCAGTTATACAACAGTTTTTTTTTCAGCATTCATGATCACATTCACTCTCCCATTTTAGTGTACAAATATTGAGCTCATTTAATGCAACATACATTGGTTTATTTATAGTTTAAATGCATCAAAGGATAGAGCTTTAAGTACCATGCCTAAAGTATCTGGTATATCGAGGAAACACGTGCTCATTGTCTACATACAAACTCAGCTTTAACCTACGTTATGACTTTAAAATGTAACAAACAGATACCTTTATTAGACTAATTGTAACAACTGACTATTAACTTTTGTATCAAGACGACTATTTCAATTTAAAATCTTAATAAATTTTTAAAAACGAAAGATATTATACATATACAGGTAATGCTAACAAAATGCCAATTTTATCTTTGAAATATTTGTTTCGCAAAATACATATATTTGTATCTTTCTCTGTTTTGTTTCAGTAACACCATCAACAACGTCAGTAACAGGAACGACTACACGTAAGTTTTAAGAGTATTATATGTATAAACAGAGAGAGAGAGAGAGAGAGAGAGAGAGTCAGGAGAGAGAGAGAGAGAGAGATTTAAAATTTGATAAAGGTAATAAGACTAAAAATATATTTTAACTACAAATAGCATGTGCTTATAAGGCACTCGGTAATCTTCGTAGAAAATACCGAAAAGTTAATTTGCAATTGCTCACATAATGGCGGACAACCAATAACTGATATTACCGGTTTACGTTTGGCAACTGAAGGTTGTTTTGCAATTGTTATTCTAACGACAAGATGATCTCTTTAGAATATATACGAGATAAAATATTACATAAAAATGGACATTTAAAATTATTTCACCTACGACAGTTCATATCGCTTGATAGAAATAAGAAACGTTTGTTCGTCATGTAAAATGCAGATACTTTTTAAAAAATTTAAATATATTAGTTTGAATGTTCCATTTTAAGAACCTAATATGTAGTAGTGGCTAGACAGAGCCGTTTAGTTATTGGAATATTTATTTCCTTTTGGGGAAACCTGAATTAAAGTTGACAATTAGAAAAATTCAGTATTTCTAATTCTGACTGCTGTTTGTAATATCTCGACGTTTTTATCTTAACGTATGTCAATAGAGTGTCTATGAGCATTTTCAGTTGATACTACTTTCTAATATTAAATTACTATATTGCATTCATATTTTTAGCTTGTCAGCTGGACACGATGGATAAAAGCAAGAATAGGAAAAGACATTGTCGTTGGGGGCAGATGATTCTCCTGCTTTCAAAGACCCCAATAATCCAACATCCACATTGCAGAGATATGACAAAGAAACAAACATCTCTGTCAAATTCAATACGAATTCTACATTGGTAGCTGTACGTGCAAATGTAACAGGTGTCATCAAAGCAGTTTTGTATGTCAACGGTGTCAAAAAGGTAATTGTCATCTTTTGTTGACTCATTAATAAGGACAAAATAACAACTCTCTCAAGGCTGGTGTAAGACAATACTAGTAAACAATGAACAAATAAAGAAAACAATTGATACCAGTATTCAAGTATAATCTGTTACGATTACATCTATCGAGTTACTAGTTCCCTTCTTTTGATGCAGTAATGTAGGAGACAGGACAGATCGTTATCAAATTTTAATGATCAATAAATCCCGTATTTCAATCTTTTTTTATGGTATATCATATTTTCAATTGCAGGAAGAGGTAGACGTAACAAACCCATTATTGGAAATAACTCTGGATTCACCCGAGTCAGAAGTGAAACGAGTTGATTTAGTATTGATAAAAGCAAATGATACCGACAAAATCACAGTTCAAGGTGTCGAACTGCTTATATGTTATGAGGAAAAATGTAAGTATGTCTTCTGTTTTTTGGGGTTGTTTTGTGGTTTTTATTTTTTTTTTTTTGGGGGGGGGGGTATTTGAATGATGTTTTACGTCATAGTAAACCATTATTCAGTTTTATGGTAGTAGTTTCAAATGGTAGAGGGGAAAACCCAGGAAGAGACCATATTAAGTTTAAAAAAAAAACACGTGTGTATGAAAACTTTCAGAATGTTAAACTGACCAATTTGATATGTTCAGAAATGCAACAGACGTTAAAGTAATTTAAACAACGATTCTTCTGAAAGTTTTTAATGTGTTTTGTCTAATCTTTGCCTTAGATGTATATAGTGTTATTTTAAAAAACATTTCTGCGTTATCATAATGTAAGAAACGGTAATGTTTTTACTTAACTCTAGATAACTAATACACATAATCTTCTCTGTTTTAGCTACAACATCTATACCAACTACAAGTGTACCTTCGACATCAACACCTTCATCGGACAGGTGAAGATTTTATACTATTAACAAAGTGGTAAACAGTTATTCAAAATGTTACAAACTTGCGTCAAGTTCGATCTGATGATCCCCGTCTAGAGAACACGTGACACGGAACTTTGGATCTTCCTGTTATGAATTATATTATTTTCATATACCTATCCATTATTACCGAAAGTATCAAAATAGATATTTTCATAAGATTTCTTGTGCCTGTGTATAGCTCTTAGTTATAATTATGCATCAAGTACAGGTAGTAAAAGTAGGGAAAACTGAAATATCTTTTGTTGTAAATACAGCTAATGCCCTATAAAATGTGTTCGTTATAGACAAATCTGTCATAAGATATTAGTTTTATGACGTACATTTACTTTGGCATTAAAATGAAGAGTCGTTTGAAATTGTCATATTTTAAGTAAGTTTTTTAAGGTGTGAATTTTACTATATCAGCTTTCAAATGCCAATCTTTGTCGTTAAAAATACGCTAAACGTCACAAATAGTTTTTTCAATAAACACTATCAAGTAAAAAATGAAGAAGTACCAATGGATAATCGAAACTCCAAGTCCATTAAAATTCGGCAAATTAGATATAAAAATGGTCTATACCGACGGCATTGTGTCCGGACACAATTCCAGTTCCTGCTACTATATACAAACAGAGAGTAATCCGAGTATGTGCAAATGTGAAACATTGGTTCTTCAGAAGATTTTTACTTTTTAGCTAATACTCTAATGAAATATCTCACAGAAATATTTAGGTTTATATATTGAGTAGACTAACATCAAATGATATATACATGCCCTTTCATTATCATCAAAGTCTACATTACTCTATAATATTTTCATATTGTTGTGATGGGTCAAAATTACTCTAAAGTATGCCAACAAAAATCAAGAACATAGTAAAGTAAATTTATAAATTTTATTAAGAATAACAAAATACAAACTTAATCTAAATCATGGTTTACAGTAATAAAAGTCACAACTCACGATACCAATGTCAGTTGTTGTTCAATTCATATAGTCAGAGATCCACTCGAATACACACAAAAATTCAACCCGAAGTTGATATTAAAAGAGATCCACCAGAGAATGCACAATGAATTCCAATTAGTATGTAATGTTGATGTGCACAACTTTTGTATAACTTTAAATAAGATGTGGTTCTCGTATATATATATATATATATATATTATATATATATATATATATATATATATATACCTAGTAAAGTTCTAAAAATACTAGATAATGAATAATCAGAATGACCTTTCTAGTACATCCATGTTTACAATGGAAATTTCCCTCATGACTAAATATAGTAACAAGATGACATAGTTAGAAAGACCTTGAAACAAAACAATAAAAACTGATATTGCAGAAAGGAAAAGATGTACTAAGTTCAACAAGTACTAATAATAAGTAAACAAACACCTATCAACCCCCATAACATTAACTAAAGTACATGTATATACATATCAATTTTCACGAAAGTATCTGTCTTTCAGAGCAATGCAGCGAAAGTCACGTGTGCCATTTAAAATATGTATTGCTATATGTATTACTGAAATGTAAACTGCAAGATCCACAAAACGCATATTTGCAAAATCATATAGAAGATTTCTCCAAAAGAAATATAATTTGCTAAAATAATATTTATCCAATTATACCATCACCATTCATTATATAAACTATTGCTAGGCGGGCCAACAAAGTGGAATTTACTAAAATGTATTTGAACTATAGCCAAATGTATATCCCAAGCAAAGTCACAAAAGTCGTATTTGTTATATGATATTGTGTTTTATAATATTGGTTGAATTGTCGCACATATTACGTTTAGACCAGTTATACAACAGTTTTTTTTCAGCATTCATGATCACATTCACTCTCCCATTTTAGTGTACAAATATTGAGCTCATTTAATGCAACATACATTGGTTTATAGTTTTAATGCATCAAAGGATAAGAGCTTTAAGTACCATGCCTAAAGTATCTGGTATATCGAGGAAACGTGCTCATTGTATACATACAAACTCAGCTTTAACCTACGTTATTACTTTAAAATGTAACAAACAGATACCTTTATTAGACTAATTGTAACAACTGACTATTAACTTTTGTATCAAGACAAATATTTCAATTTAAATCTTAATAAATTTTAAAAACGAAAGAATTATACATATACAGGTAATGCTAACAAAATGCCAATTTTATCTTTGAAATATTTGTTTCGCAAAATACATATATTTGTATCTTTCTCTGTTTTGTTTCAGTAACACCATCAACAACGTCAGTAACAGGAACGACTACACGTAAGTTTTAAGAGTATTATATGTATAAACAGAGAGAGAGAGAGAGAGAGAGAGAAGAGAATAAGAAGAGAGAGAGAGAGAGAGATTTAAAATTTGATAAAGGTAATAAGACTAAAATATTTTTAACTACAAAATAGCATGTGCTTTTAAGGCACTCGGTAATCTTCGTAGAAAATACCGAAAGTTAATTTGCAATGCTCACATAATGGCGGACAACCAATAACTGATATTACCGGTTACGTTTGGCAACTGAAGGTTGTTGCAATTGTTATTCTAACGACAAGATGATCTCTTTAGAATATATACGAGATAAAATATTACATAAAATGGACATTTAAAATATTTCACCTACGACAGTTCATATCGCTTGATAGAAATAAGAAACGTTTGTTCGTCATGTAAAATGCAGATACTTTTTAAAAAATTTAAATATATTAGTTTGAAAGTGTTCCATTTTAAGAAACTAATATGTAGTAGTGGCTAGACAGAGCCGTTTAGTTATTGGAATATTTATTTCCTTTTGGGGAAACCTGAATTAAAGTTGACAATTAGAAAAATTCAGTATTTCTAATTCTGACTGCTGTTTGTAATATCTCGACGTTTTTATCTTAACGTATGTCAATTAGAGTGTCTATGAGCATTTTCAGTTGATACTACTTTCTAAATATTAAATTACTATATTGCATTCATATTTTTAGGCTTGTCAGCTGGACACGATGGATAAAAGCAGAATAGGAAAAGACATTGTCGTTGGGGCAGATGATTCTCCTGCTTTCAAAGACCCCAATAATCCAACATCCACATTGCAGAGATATGACAAAGAAACAAACATCTCTGTCAAATTCAATACGAATTCTACATTGGTAGCTGTACGTGCAAATGTAACAGGTGTCATCAAAGCAGTTTTTTGTATGTCAACGGTGTCAAAAAGGTAATTGTCATCTTTTGTTGACTCATTAATAAGGACAAAATAACAACTCTCTCAAGGCTGGTGTAAGACAATACTAGTAAACAATGAACAAATAAAGAAAACAATTGATACCAGTATTCAAGTAATCTGTTACGTACATCTATCGAGTTACTAGTTCCCTTCTTTTGATGCAGTAATGTAGGAGACAGGACAGATCGTTATCAAATTTTAATGATCAATAAATCCCGTATTCAATCTTTTTTATATGGTATATCATATTTCATTGCAGGAAGAGGTAGACGTAACAAACCCATTATTGGAAATAACTCTGGATTCACCCGAGTCAGAAGTGAAACGAGTTGATTTAGTATTGATAAAAAGCAAATGATACCGACAAAATCACAGTTCAAGGGTGTCGAACTGCTTATATTGTTATGAGGAAAAATGTAAGTATGTCTTTCTGTTTTTTTGGGGTTGTTTTGTGGTTTTTATTTTTTTTTTGGGGGGGGGGGGGTATTTGAATGATGTTTTACGTCATAGTAAACCATTATTCAGTTTTATGGTACGTAGTTTCAAATGGTAGAGGGGAAAACCCAGGAAGAGACCATATTAAGTTTAAAAAAAAAAACACGTGTGTATGAAACTTCAGATGTTAAACTGACCAATTTGATATGTTCAGAAATGCAACAGACGTTAAAGTAATTTAAACAACGATTCTTCTGAAAGTTTTTTAATGTGTTTTGTCTAATCTTTGCCTTAGATGTAATTGTGTTATTTTAAAAACCATTTCTGCGTAATCATAATGTAAGAACGGTAATGTTTACTTAACTCTAGATAACTAATACACATAATCTTCTCTGTTTTTAGCTACAACATCTATACCAACTACAAGTGTACCTTCGACATCAACACCTTCATCGACAGGTGAGATTTTTATACTATTAACAAAGTGGTAAACAGTTATTCAAAATGTTACAAACTTGCGTCAAGTTCGATCTGATGATCCCGTCTGAGAACACGTGACACGGAACTTTGGATCTTCCTGTTATGAATATATATTCATATACCTATCCATTATTACCCGAAAGTATCAAAATAGGATATTTTCATAAGATTTCTTGTGCCTGTGTATAGCTCTTAGTTATAATTATGCATCAAGTACAGGTAGTAAAAGTAGGGAAAACTGAAATATCTTTTGTTGTAAATACAGCTAATGCCCTATAAAATGTGTTCGTTATAGACAAATCTGTCATAAGATATTAGTTTTATGACGTACATTACTTTGGCATTAAAATGAAGAGTCGTTTGAAATTCGTCATATTTTAAGTAAGTTTTGTAAGGTGTGTGAATTTTACTATATCAGCTTTCAAATGCCAATCTTTGTCGTTAAAAATACGCTAAAACGTCACAAAATAGTTTTTTTCAATAAACACTATCAAGTAAAAAATGAAGAAGTACCAATGGATAATCGAAACTCCAAGTCCATTAAATATCGGCAAATTAGATATAAAAATGGTCTATACCGGACGGCATTGTGTCCGGGACACAATTCCAGTTCCTGCTACTATATACCAAACAGAGAGTAATCCGAGTATGTGCAAATGTGAAACATTGGTTCTTCAGAAGATTTTTACTTTTTAGCTAATACTCTAATGAAATATCTCACAGAAATATTTAAGGTTTATATATTGAGTAGACTAACATCAAATGATATATACATGCCCTTTCATTATCATCAAAGTCTACATTACTCTATAATATTTTCATATTGTTGTGATGGGTCAAAATTACTCTAAAGTATGCCAACAAAAATCAAGAACATAGTAAAGTAAATTTATAAATTTTATTAAGAATAACAAAATACAAACTTAATCTAAATCATGGTTTACAGTAATAAAAGTCACAACTCACGATACCAATGTCAGTTGTTGTTCAATTCATATAGTCAGAGATCCACTCGAATACACACAAAAATTCAACCCGATAGTTGATATTAAAAGAGATCCACCAGAATGCACAATGAATTCCAATTAGTATGTAATGTTGATGTGCACAACTTTTGTATAACTTTAAATAAGATGTGGTCGGCTCTCGTATATATATATATATATATATATATATATATATATATATATATATATCCTAGTAAAGTTCTAAAAATACTAGATAATGAATAATCAGAAATGACCTTTCTAGTACATCCATGTTTACAATGGAAATTTCCTATGACTAAATATAGTAACAAGATGACATAGTTAGAAAGACCTTGAAACAAAACAATAAAAACTGATATTGCAGAAAGGAAAAGATGTACTAAGTTCAACAAGTACTAATAATAAGTAAACAAACACCTATCAACCCCCATAACATTAAACTAAGTACATGTATATACATACTCAATTTTCACGAAAAGTATCTGTCTTTCAGAGCAATGCAGCGAAAGTCACGGTGCCATTTAAAATATGTATTGCTATATGTATTACTGAAATGTAAACTGCAAGATCCAACAAAAAGCATATTTTGCAAAATCATATAGAAAGATTTCTCCAAAAGAATAATAATTTGCTAAAATAATATTTATCCAATTTATACATCACCATTCATTATATAAACTATTGCTAGGCGGGCCAACAAAGTGGAATTTACTAAAATGTATTTGAACTATAGCCAAATGTATATCCCAAGCAAAGTCACAAAAGTCGTATTTGTTTATATGATATTGTGGTTTTATAATATTGGTTGAATTGTCGCACATATTACGTTTTAGACCAGTTATACAACAGTTTTTTTTCAGCATTCATGATCACATTCACTCTCCCATTTTAGTGTACAAATATTGAGCCCTCATTTAAATTGCAAACATACATTGGTTTATAGTTTTAATGCATCAAAGGATAAGAGCTTTAGTTACCATGCCTAAAGTATCTGGTATATCGAGGAAACGTGCTCATTGTATACATACAAACTCAGCTTTAACCTACGTTATTACTTTAAAATGTAACAAACAGATACCTTTATTAGACTAATTGTAACAACTGACTATTAACTTTTGTATCAAGACAAATATTTCAATTTAAATCTTAATAAATTTTAAAAACGAAAGAATTATACATATACAGGTAATGCTAACAAAATGCCAATTTTATCTTTGAAATATTTGTTTCGACAAAATACATATATTTGTATCTTTCTCTGTTTTGTTTCAGTAACACCATCAACAACGTCAGTAACAGGAACGACTACACGTAAGTTTTAAGAGTATTATATGTATAAACAGAGAGAGAGAGAGAGAGAGAGAGAGAGAGAGAGGTGATGAGATGAGAGAGAGAGAGAGAGATTTAAATTTGATAAAGGTAATAAGACTAAAAATATATTTTAACTACAAATAGCATGTGCTTATAAGGCACTCGGTAATCTTCGTAGAAAATACCGAAAGTTAATTTGCAATGCTCACATAATGGCGGGACAACCAAATAACTGATATTACGGTTACGTTTGGCAACTGAAGGTTGTTGTTGCAATTGTTATTCTAACGACAAGATGATCTCTTTAGAATATATACGAGATAAAATATTACATAAAATGGACATTTAAAATATTTCACCTACGACAGTTCATATCGCTTGATAGAAATAAGAAACGTTTGTTCGTCATGTAAAATGCAGATACTTTTTAAAAAATTTAAATATATTAGTTTGAATGTTCCATTTTAAGAACCTAATATGTAGTAGTGGCTAGACAGAGCCGTTTAGTTATTGGAATATTTATTTCCTTTTGGGGAAACCTGAATTAAAGTTGACAATTAGAAAAATTCAGTATTTCTAATTCTGACTGCTGTTTGTAATATCTCGACGTTTTTATCTTAACGTATGTCAATAGAGTGTCTATGAGCATTTTCAGTTGATACTACTTTCTAATATTAAATTACTATATTGCATTCATATTTTTAGCTTGTCAGCTGGACACGATGGATAAAAGCAGAATAGGAAAAGACATTGTCGTTGGGGCAGATGATTCTCCTGCTTTCAAAGACCCCAATAATCCAACATCCACATTGCAGAGATATGACAAAGAAACAAACATCTCTGTCAAATTCAATACGAATTCTACATTGGTAGCTGTACGTGCAAATGTAACAGGTGTCATCAAAGCAGTTTTGTATGTCAACGGTGTCAAAAAGGTAATTGTCATCTTTTGTTGACTCATTAATAAGGACAAAATAACAACTCTCTCAAGGCTGGTGTAAGACAATACTAGTAAACAATGAACAAATAAAGAAAACAATTGATACCAGTATTCAAGTAATCTGTTACGTACATCTATCGAGTTACTAGTTCCCTTCTTTTGATGCAGTAATGTAGGAGACAGGACAGATCGTTATCAAATTTTAATGATCAATAAATCCCGTATTCAATCTTTTTTATATGGTATATCATATTTCATTGCAGGAAGAGGTAGACGTAACAAACCCATTATTGGAAATAACTCTGGATTCACCCGAGTCAGAAGTGAAACGAGTTGATTTAGTATTGATAAAAGCAAATGATACCGACAAAATCACAGTTCAAGGTGTCGAACTGCTTATATGTTATGAGGAAAAATGTAAGTATGTCTTCTGTTTTTTGGGGTTGTTTTGTGGTTTTTATTTTTTTTTTTGGGGGGGGGGGGGGGGTATTTGAATGATGTTTTACGTCATAGTAAACCATTATTCAGTTTTATGGTAGTAGTTTCAAATGGTAGAGGGGAAAACCCAGGAAGAGACCATATTAAGTTTAAAAAAAAAACACGTGTGTATGAAAACTTTCAGAATGTTAAACTGACCAATTTGATATGTTCGAGAATTGCAACAGACGTTAAAGTAATTTAAACAACGATTCTTCTGAAAGTTTTTAATGTGTTTTGCCTAATCTTTGCCTTAGATGTATATAGGTGTTATTTTAAAAACATTTCTGAGTATTCATAATGTAAGAACGGTAATGTTTACTTAACTCTAGATAACTAATACACATAATCTTCTCTGTTTTAGCTACAACATCTATACCAACTACAAGTGTACCTTCGACATCAACACCTTCATCGACAGGTGAGATTTTATACTATTAACAAAGTGGTAAACAGTTATTCAAAATGTTACAAACTTGCGTCAAGTTCGATCTGATGATCCCCCGTCTGAGAACACACGTGACACGGAACTTTGGATCTTCCTGTTATGAATATATATTTCATATACCTATCCATTATTACCGAAAGTATTCAAAATAGATATTTTCAGTAAGATTTCTTGTGCCTGTGTATAGCTCTTAGTTATAATTATGCATCAAGTACAGGTAGTAAAAGTAGGGAAAACTGAAATATCTTTTGTTGTAAATACAGCTAATGCCCTATAAAATGTGTTCGTTATAGACAAATCTGTCATAAGATATTAGTTTTATGACGTACATTACTTTGGCATTAAAATGAAGAGTCGTTTGAAATTCGTCATATTTTAAGTAAGTTTTGTAAGGTGTGAATTTTACTATATCAGCTTTCAAATGCCAATCTTTGTCGTTAAAAATACGCTAAACGTCACAAATAGTTTTTTCAATAAACACTATCAAGTAAAAAATGAAGAAGTACCAATGGATAATCGAAACTCCAAGTCCATTAAAATTCGGCAAATTAGATATAAAAATGGTCTATACCGACGGCATTGTGTCCGGACACAATTCCAGTTCCTGCTACTATATACCAAACAGAGAGTAATCCGAGTATGTGCAAATGTGAAACATTGGTTCTTCAGAAGATTTTTACTTTTTAGCTAATACTCTAATGAAATATCTCACAGAAATATTTAAGGTTTATATATTGAGTAGACTAACATCAAATGATATATATACATGCCCTTTCATTATCATCAAAGTCTTACATTACTCTATAATATTTTCATATTGTTGTGATGGGTCAAAATTACTCTAAAGTATGCCAACAAAAATCAAGAACATAGTAAAGTAAATTTATAAATTTTATTAAGAATAACAAAATACAAACTTAATCTAAATCATGGTTTACAGTAATAAAAGTCACAACTCACGATACCAATGTCAGTTGTTGTTCAATTCATATAGTCAGAGATCCACTCGAATACACACAAAAATTCAACCCGAAGTTGATATTAAAAGAGATCCACCAGAATGCACAATGAATTCCAATTAGTATGTAATGTTGATGTGCACAACTTTTGTATAACTTTAAATAAGATGTGGTCGGCTCTCGTATATATATATATATATATATATATATATAATCCTAGTAAATTTCTAAAATTACTAGATAATGATCCTATAATCAGAAAACTAGATAATGATAATCCTCTTCTAGTACATCCATGTTTACAATGGAAAATTTCCTATGACTAAATATAGTAACAAGATGACATAGTTAGAAAGACCTTGAAACAAAACAATAAAAACTGATATTGCAGAAAGGAAAAGATGTACTAAGTCTCAACAAGTACTAATAATAAGTAAACAAACACCTATCAACCCCCATAACATTAACTAAAGTACATGTATATACATATCAATTTTCACGAAAGTATCTGTCTTTCAGAGCAATGCAGCGAAAGTCACGTGTGCCATTTAAAATATGTATTGCTATATGTATTACTGAAATGTAAACTGCAAGATCCAACAAAACGCATATTTTGCAAAATCATATAGAAGATTTCTCCAAAAGAATATAATTTGCTAAAATAATATTTATCCAATTATACCATCACCATTCATTATATAAACTATTGCTAGGCGGGCCAACAAAGTGGAATTTACTAAAATGTATTTGAACTATAGCCAAATGTATATCCCAAGCAAAGTCACAAAAGTCGTATTTGTTATATGATATTGTGTTTTATAATATTGGTTGAATTGTCGCACATATTACGTTTAGACCAGTTATACAACAGTTTTTTTCAGCATTCATGATCACATTCACTCTCCCATTTTAGTGTACAAATATTGAGCTCATTTAATGCAACATACATTGGTTTATAGTTTTAATGCATCAAAGGATAAGAGCTTTAAGTACCATGCCTAAAGTATCTGGTATATCGAGGAAACGTGCTCATTGTATACATACAAACTCAGCTTTAACCTACGTTATTACTTTAAAATGTAACAAACAGATACCTTTATTAGACTAATTGTAACAACTGACTATTAACTTTTGTATCAAGACAAATATTTCAATTTAAATCTCAATAAATGTAAAAATACGAAAGAATTATACATATACAGGTAATGCTAACAAAATGCCAATTTTATCTTTGAAATATTTGTTTCGCAAAATACATATATTTGTATCTTTCTCTGTTTTGTTTCAGTAACACCATCAACAACATCAGTAACAGGAACGACTACACGTAAGTTTTAAGAGTATTATATGTATAAACACAGAGAGAGAGAGAAGAGAGAGAGAGAGAGAGAGGGGGAGAGTAGAGAGAGAGAGATTTAAAATTTTGATAAAGGTAATAAGACTAAAATATATTTTAACTACAAATAGCATGTGCGCTTATAAGGCACTCGGTAATCTTCGTAGAAAAATACCGGAAAGTTAATTTGCAATGCTCACATAATGGCGGACAACCAATAACTGATATTACCGGTTACGTTTGGCAACTGAAGGTTGTTGCAATTGTTATTCTAACGACAAGATGATCTCTTTAGAATATATACGAGATAAAATATTACATAAAATGGACATTTAAAATATTTCACCTACGACAGTTCATATCGCTTGATAGAAATAAGAAACGTTTGTTCGTCATGTAAAATGCAGATACTTTTTAAAAAATTTAAATATATTAGTTTGAATGTTCCATTTTAAGAACCTAATATGTAGTAGTGGCTAGACAGAGCCGTTTAGTTATTGGAATATTTATTTCCTTTTGGGGGAAACCTGAATTTAAAGTTGACAATTAGAAAAATTCAGTATTTCTAATTCTGACTTGCTGACTGGTTTGTAATATCTCGACGTTTTTATCTTAACGTATGTCAATAGAGTGTCTATGAGCATTTTCAGTTGATACTACTTTCTAATATTAAATTACTATATTGCATTCATATTTTTAGCTTGTCAGCTGGACACGATGGATAAAAGCAGAATAGGAAAAGACATTGTCGTTGGGGCAGATGATTCTCCTGCTTTCAAAGACCCCAATAATCCAACATCCACATTGCAGAGATATGACAAAGAAACAAACATCTCTGTCAAAATTCAATACGAATTCTTACATTGGTAGCTGTACGTGCAAATGTAAACAGGTGTCATCAAAGCAAGTTTTGTATGTCAACGGTGTCAAAAAGGTAATTGTCATCTTTTTGTTGACCTATTAATAAGGACAAAATAACAACTCTCTCAAGGCTGGTGTTAAGACAATACTAGTAAACAATTGAACAAATAAAGAAAAACAATTGATACCAGTATTCAAGTAATCTGTTACGTACATCTATCGAATTACTAGTTCCCTTCTTTTGATGCAGTAATGTAGGAGAAGGACAGATCGTTATCAAATTTTAATGATCAATAAATCCCGTATTCAATCTTTTTTTATATGGTATATCCATATTTCATTGCAGGAAGAGGTAGACGTAACAAACCCATTATTGGAAATAACTCTGGATTCACCCGAGTCAGAAGTGAAACGAGTTGATTTAGTATTGATAAAAGCAAATGATACCGACAAAATCACAGTTCAAGGTGTCGAACTGCTTATATGTTATGAGGAAAAATGTAAGTATGTCTTCTGTTTTTTGGGGGTTGTTTTGTGGTTTTTTGTTTTTTTTTTTTTTGGGGGGGGGTATTTGAATGATGTTTTACGTCATAGTAAACCATTATTCAGTTTATGGTAGTAGTTTCAAATGGTAGAGGGGAAAACCCAGGAAGAGACCATATTAAGTTTAAAAAATAAAACACGTGTGTATGAAAACTTTCAGAATGTTAAACTGACCAATTTGATATGTTCAGAAATGCAACAGACGTTAAAGTAATTTAAACAACGATTCTTCTGAAAGTTTTTAATGTGTTTTGCCTAATCTTTGCCTTAGATGTATATAGTGTTATTTTAAAAACATTTCTGCGTATCATAATGTAAGAACGGTAATGTTTACTTAACTCTAGATAACTAATACACATAATCTTCTCTGTTTTAGCTACAACATCTATACCAACTACAAGTGTACCTTCGACATCAACACCTTCATCGACAGGTGAGATTTTATACTATTAACAAAGTGGTAAACAGTTATTCAAAATGTTACAAACTTGCGTCAAGTTCGATCTGATGATCCCCGTCTGAGAACACGTGACACGGAACTTTGGATCTTCCTGTTATGAATATATATTTCATATACCTATCCATTATTACCGAAAGTATCAAAATAGATATTTTCATAAGATTTCTTGTGCCTGTGTATAGCTCTTAGTTATAATTATGCATCAAGTACAGGTAGTAAAAGTAGGGAAAACTGAAATATCTTTTGTTGTAAATACAGCTAATGCCCTATAAAATGTGTTCGTTATAGACAAATCTGTCATAAGATATTAGTTTTATGACGTACATTACTTTGGCATTAAAATGAAGAGTCGTTTGAAATTCGTCATATTTTAAGTAAGTTTTGTAAGGTGTGAATTTTACTATATCAGCTTTCAAATGCCAATCTTTGTCGTTAAAAATACGCTAAACGTCACAAATAGTTTTTTCAATAAACACTATCAAGTAAAAAATGAAGAAGTACCAATGGATAATCGAAACTCCAAGTCCATTAAAATTCGGCAAATTAGATATAAAAATGGTCTATACCGACGGCATTGTGTCCGGACACAATTCCAGTTCCTGCTACTATATACCAAACAGAGAGTAATCCGAGTATGTGCAAATGTGAAACATTGGTTCTTCAGAAGATTTTTACTTTTTAGCTAATACTCTAATGAAATATCTCACAGAAATATTTAAGGTTTATATATTGAGTAGACTAACATCAAATGATATATACATGCCCTTTCATTATCATCAAAGTCTACATTACTCTATAATATTTTCATATTGTTGTGATGGGTCAAAATTACTCTAAAGTATGCCAACAAAAATCAAGAACATAGTAAAGAAAATTTTATAAATTTTATTAAGAATAACAAAATACAAAACTTAATCTAAATCATGGTTTACAGTAATAAAAGTCACAACTCACGATACCAATGTCAGTTGTTGTTTTCAATTCATATAGTCAGAGATCCACTCGAATACACACAAAAATTCAACCCGAAGTTTGATATTAAAAGAGATCACCAGAATGCACAATGAATTCCAATTAGTATGTAATGTTGATGTGCACAACTTTTGTATAACTTTAAATAAGATTGTGGTCGGCTCTCGTATATAGATATATATATATATATATATATATATATATATATATAATATATATATATATTTATATATTATATATATATATATATATATATATTCCTAGTAAAGTTCTAAAAATACTAGATAATGAATAATCAGAAATGACCTTTCTAGTACATCCATGTTTACAATGGAAATTTCCTATGACTAAATATAGTAACATGATGACATAGTTAGAAAGACCTTGAAACAAAACAATAAAAACTGATATTGCAGAAAGGAAAAGATGTACTAAGTTCAACAAGTACTAATAATAAGTAAACAAACACCTATCAACCCCCATAACATTAACTAAAGTACATGTATATACATATCAATTTTCACGAAAGTATCTGTCTTTCAGAGCAATGCAGCGAAAGTCACGTGTGCCATTTAAAATATGTATTGCTATATGTATTACTGAAATGTAAACTGCAAGATCCAACCAAAACGCATATTTTGCAAAAATCATATAGAAGATTTCTTTTTTTCCAAAAGAATATAATTTTGCCTAAAATAATATTTTATCCAATTATACCATCACCCATTCATTATATAAACTAATTGCTAGGCGGGCCAACAAAGTGGAATTTACTAAAATGTATTTGAACTATAGCCAAATGTATATCCCAAGCAAAGTCACAAAAGTCGTATTTGTTATATGATATTGTGTTTTATAATATTGGTTGAATTGTCGCACATATTACGTTTAGACCAGTTATACAACAGTTTTTTTTTCAGCATCATGATCACATTCAACTCTCCCATTTTAGTGTACAAATATTGAAGCTCATTTAATGCAACATACATTGGTTTATAGTTTTTAATGCATCAAAGGATAAGAGCTTTAAGTACCATGCCCGAGCTAAGTATCTGGTATATCGAGGAAACGTGCTCATTGTATACATACACAAACTCAGCTTTAACCTACGTTATGACTTTAAAATGTAACAAACAGATACCTTTATTAGACTAATTGTAACAACTGACTATTAACTTTTGTATCAAGACGACTATTTCAATTTAAATCTCAATAAATGTAAAAATACGAAAGAATTATACATATACATGTAATGCTAACAAAATGCAAATTTTATCTTTGAAATATTTGTTTCGCAAAATACATATATTTGTATCTTTCTCTGTTTTGTTTCAGTAACACCATCAACAACGTCAGTAACAGGAACGACTACACGTAAGTTTTAAGAGTATTATATGTATAAACAGAGAGAGAGAGAGAGAGAGAGAGAGAGAGAGAGAGAGAGAGAGAGAGAGAGATTTAAAATTTGATAAAGGTAATAAGACTAAAATATATTTTAACTACAAATAGCATGTGCTTATAAGGCACTCGGTAATCTTCGTAGAAAATACCGAAAGTTAATTTGCAATGCTCACATAATGGCGGACAACCAATAACTGATATTACCGGTTACGTTTGGCAACTGAAGGTTGTTGCAATTGTTATTCTAACGACAAGATGATCTCTTTAGAATATATACGATGATAAAATTTTACATAAAATGGACATTTAAAATATTTCACCTACGACAGTTCATATCGCTTGATAGAAATAAGAAACGTTTGTTCGTCATGTAAAATGCAGATACTTTTTAAAAAATTTAAATATATTAGTTTGAATGTTCCATTTTAAGAACCTAATATGTAGTAGTGGCTAGACAGAGCCGTTTAGTTATTGGAATATTTATTTCCTTTTGGGGAAACCTGAATTAAAGTTGACAATTAGAAAAATTCAGTATTTCTAATTCTGACTGCTGTTTGTAATATCTCGACGTTTTTATCTTATCTTATGTCATTAGAGTGTCTATGAGCATTTTCAGTTGATACTACTTTCTAATATTAAATTACTATATTGCATTCATATTTTAGCTTGTCAGCTGGACACGATGGATAAAAGCAGAATAGGAAAAGACATTGTCGTTGGGGCAGATGATTCTCCTGCTTTCAAAGACCCCAATAATCCAACATCCAAATTGCAGAGATATGACAAAGAAACAAACATCTCTGTCAAATTCAACACGAACCGAATTCTACATTGGTAGCTGTACGTGCAAATGTAACAGGTGTCATCAAAGCAGTTTTGTATGTCAACGGTGTCAAAAAGGTAATTGTCATCTTTTGTTGACTCATTAATAAGGACAAAATAACAACTCTCTCAAGGCTGGTGTAAGACAATACTAGTAAACAATGAACAATAAAAAAAACAACTGATACCAGTATTCAAGTAATCTGTTACGTACATCTATCGAGTTACTAGTTCCCTTCTTTTGATGCAGTAATGTAGGAGACAGGACAGATCGTTATCAAATTTTAATGATCAATAAATCCCGTATTCAATCTTTTTTATATGGTATATCATATTTCATTGCAGGAAGAGGTAGAGTAACAAACCCATTATTGGAAATAACTCTGGATTCACCCGAGTCAGAAGTGAAAACGAGTTGATTTAGTATTGATAAAAAGCAAATGATACCGACAAAAATCACAGTTCAAGGTGTCGAACTGCTTATATGTTATGAGGAAAAATGTAAGTATGTCTTCTGTTCGTTTTTTTTGGGGTTGTTGTGTTTTTTTTTTTTTTTTTTGGGGGGGGGGGGTATTTGATGATGTTTTACGTCATAATAGTAAACCATTATTCAGTTTTATGGTAGTAAGTTTCAAATGGTAGAGGGGAAAAACCAGGAAGAGACCATATTAAGTTTAAAAAAAAAAAACACGTGTGTATGAAAACTTTCAGAATGTTAAACTGACCAATTTGATATGTTCAGAAATGCGGCAAACGTTAAAGTAATTTAAACAACGATTCTTCTGAAAGTTTTTAATGTGTTTTGTCTAATATTTGCCTTAGATGTATATAGTGTTATTTTAAAAAAATCTCTGCGTATCATAATGTAAGAACGGTAATGTTCACTTAACTCTAGATAACTAATACACATAATCTTCTCTGTTTTAGCTACAACATCTATACCAACTATCAAGTGTACTTCGACATCAACACCTTCATCGACAGGTGAGATTTTATACTATTAACAAAGTGGTAAACTGTTATTCAAAATGTTACAAACTTGCGTCAAGTTCGATCTGATGATCCCCCGTCTGAGAACACACGTGACACGGAACTTTGGATCTTCCTGTTATGATAATATATTTCATATACCTATCCATTATTAACGAAAGTATCAAAATGGACATTTAGAATTAATTATACATCATTCATTTATTGTACAAACATTTTAGAGAAACTTATTATGGGAAAGGTTTTCCGGGCAAGAGAAAAGTATTTACAAATCACAGATACCAAAGTGTTAACCTTCAGAATGTCCAGGATACATATTCAAATCTGGTGAATATTGGACAAACACGGACATCTGGAAATACCGAGGTGGGATCAGGTGCCTTGAAGTGAGCATCCCCTGTTGACCGGTCACATCCGCTGTGAGTCAGCTGTCAAATTTTGATAAAATAAATGTTGAACAAATCCTCGTCAGAATTGGTACAGATGTATCAACAACCGCTATCGAACAGGTGACTCAACTTTTCATTAACTGAGTTATCGCTAACAAGGACATCTTACCGACCGTAAAATTGTGGGGAATGTTGACTTCAAACTCAGTTGTGTACTGTGCACTGTGCCATCAGTTTCTGAGATTACTGATATGAATTGATAAAACCATCGAGTGGTGATCACACATTGTGTAATCATCAGTATCAAAACTCGAATATTCTTAGGTATATAAAATGAATAAACATATACAAAGAAATAATATGCAAAATATATAATGACAATTTAAAGTCGATAATATTTGTTATATTCCATGTGTCATGCAAAAGGTTAAGCTCGTTTATTCTATTAAGTTTAATTCATACATCTTCATTTCGTAAAAAAACGTATATATGTTACATATTCATATATTTGAAAATGAAATTCTTCATAATTTGAATTTTTTGTACATTCAGAGATTGAACTTTGTTGTCAGTAATACCTAACGATCTTATTTTTCTTGATGGTCTATCTATCTATATATCTATATATATATCTATAAATATCTATATCTATATCTATATATATATAAATATATATATATATATATATATATATATATATATATATATATATATATATATATATATATATATATATATATGTTTGTGCGTGTTTGTGTGTGTTTCAGTGTCTCCTACAACAACATCAGTTACAACAACAGCATTAACAGGAACAACTACAGGTATTGTACATGTAGTCAGAAATTCAAAAACATAGATATGTATTTCAAAAATTTCTCCCATATTTCAAGGATCATACAGTTGCTTACTTTACAATTATCCAAATATAGATGCTTTAGTTTCAAATGAATATGCCGACTTCAGCTTTAGAACATCTAGGCCCCCAAATCACCAAATTTACTCAGGACTCAAGCTCAATAAACTTTAAATTATTTTGACCTAAAACACACAAAATTTATTCTACAACTGGAGATTGAGTTTGATTAAATATATACCTAAATACATGATTAATTTTACAGGAAAATCACAAGTGTGAACCAGAATTGTTTAAGTAAATGATAAACAATTGTAATGTGCAAAATGATCAAATAAATATTGAGCTTGAGTATTTGGTAAATTATGTGACTTCGGGTCTAATTCATTCAACTGTGATATTGAATAATAATATACTTTTATTTCAAAAGCTACCGACACTGTGCTGGTACGTTACCTATTTTCCGGCAGTGTCCATTGTCGAACACTTTGTCTTTGCACATGAATGAACAAAGCACCGTCTACTTCTAAACAATACAAACATGTTACAAATCTTGCCGTACTACCTTGTAACCATTCATATTTCTATCGCACTATCCCATATTTTATTTTCACAACCAAGGAGGTAAGTAACTTCACTAGCTCAGCGTAAATTCTACTGATGTCCGAGAATAGGTCCTGCCGCAAATTATGGTTATTGCATTTAGGTTTTTAAAGTTTTTTAAATACACGTTTATTCAGATCTATGCAAATAAAATCTACATGAAAACTATGAACTGTATTATAGAAGACACAGAAACCCTACCTCACAATCTGTACTGTGACGTCATAGCGGATGTGTGTCTTTTCCTGGCAGTTATTTTTTCACCTGTAATCATTGTTTTTACTGTCAAATGTGGGAAAAATATCATTTTTCCTCAATTTTGAGAAACCCTGTGCTTTTGCACAAAATAACGAAAGTAAGCAGAATAATTTGAAATATAGTGTTGATCAGGCAACCGGAAACAGATAAGTATGTTGTCTTAGAATACTGTCAGTGAATTAAAAGAATTAAATGCAAGTCATCGAAGACCTATTATGACATTGAAATAACAAATGGCCTTTGGAATCTATTGTTTGATATCATTCTTTGAATATAGTGCTTGTATCATTTTACTTGTTTTTTACTTTCTATAAAATTTCATTTGACTTAATATAATATTAATTTATGTTATGTATTAGAAATACACCTTTAAAAACTCATGAGCTCATGCTCTTCTGATGTACTTGATATAGTTACAACAACTGCACCTAGACCAACCACTACAGTAACAACAATGACTCCTTCCACAAGCACGTTGACCAGCCTTTCCTCAACAGCTTCAACAGGTACTTTATAATATCAAATTATTGAGCGATTCTTTAAAACAAATTAATCATATGTCTGTACTAAGTATGACTGAATTTGTATATTTGATGTGGCCTTGTGCATTAATTATTCTCGTAATACATCCCAATGCATTAATTATTCTTGTAATGCAACCCTGTTCGGAACTCTATTTATATTGCGATCAATGAAAAGAAAAAAAATGTGTCATCCGTTCCCGGTACATTTCATCGTCTTCTTGTTCTGTGTCATTGAAAAAAAGGATTCTTAATTTTTTGTCGCAAAGAATATAGGAATAAGTAAATTGTTATTGTTTCATCTTCTTATAAATATTATAAACATAATACCAAAGTTATAATGCTCAAGACGATATCGTTTCTGTCAATGTGCTTTAAAATTCAATTTGGACACATGATAAAAAGTTTATAATATGACCAATTTGATATCATACTCCTTCTTAGACATCGGTCTCGAAATCAGCTTTCGGGCCTTCAAAATATCGAGGAATATGATATCAAAACGGTCATATAATAATCTCTATATCTCAGCTTTAAGACCATGGACTAAGTTTGCTTTATTTCGCTATTAGACAAATGCACCCGTTTGTGTATGATATAGAAAAATAGATCTGTTGATAAAAATAAAGATGTAACTACACTGTCCAAGAAATGTACTCATACATTAAATTACAATAAAATATATCTTTTATTGATTTAGAAACAATATTAATGTCTTAGAAATAGTAGTGCATGGTCAACATAATCTGTCTGTTTTCCAATGACATTATGTAAGCATAATCGAAATTTCTTCAGAAGAAAGTTTTCCATTTGATATTAATATAATATTTGTTAATGATTATTGTATAAATATTATCAAACGATATCACTATATATGTTTATATCTATTATCTAGCTTTTCTCAGAAAAAGTAGTTTGGCAAGTTATCAATAATAATTGAATTTGATGTGCAAGAGTTATTCCCCCTTGATATATTGTTTCTCAAAACTCTTTACATGTAAAATTTCGACCTTTTAAGTACTGGATTACGCATTGTTTATTAACACAATTGTTACATGTACATCAAATAATTCCAATGAGTTAAGGGGATTCAAAATTTGTAAAATTACATTTTGCGACACCTTAAAGAAACTATCAAGAATACCATCAAATTGTAACATTATAAGAATTGTAATATCTGACCTGAAAATGACAATCAATTTCATTAGATTATATACCCAAAAACTTTCTACAATAAGTTACAGTTTTAATTTCCCATTTATATATATATATATATATATATATATATATATATATATATATATATATATAATATATATATATATATATATATATATTTCATTTCATATACTTACTACAAAGTACAGGATTTTTTTTATGTCTGATACAGGAGCCAGCACGTGTCCTTTATCACATATCCTGTATCAGCACTCCCTTTATCACACCCCTGTAACCCTTTATCGCACCCCATTTGGAACGCTTCTTGTATCTTCTTGTATTTTTATTATTCGGAACACCTCGATTGTTTTCCGCTTCAGACAAAAACCTACATCTTGCATAAACGCAAGGTTAAGCACATTCTGTGAAATATTAGGCCTGATTGTGAACATTGTTGAATGAAAATGTAAGGGAATCGTTTGATATATATATATATATATATATATATATATATATATATATATATATATATTTATTCTTCTTCTTCTTCTTTTTCTTCTTCTTCTTCTTCTTATTATTATTATTATTATTATTATTATTATTATTATTATTATTATTTCGTTTGTTTTTATTTTTATTGTTTGTCATTTTGTATCACATCACGTGCTATTATCAACTGAGAAAATTCTAGGTGTAATATTGACCAATTATTATTTTTTCTCTTTCTTAGCTATTCTTCATCTGTTTATTTACAGTTTCAACAACAATAAGCATAACATTAACGACAAGTACGCCATCTAACAAGTGTGACATGTCCAGCATATTTAATAATACAACTATTGGCATTCCTATTGGAATTGTCCAAAGACCAACAGAAGGAGGTGAAAACGGATTTTCGAATACTACATTCTATACGGGTGATACTCTGGAAGAAGGGGACCGACTAATTACTGATTGCTATGAATGGTAAGATATTCTGTATTCTTACAAACTTTGTTTTTTTGCTGTTTTTAATGATATTTTTTTTCAGCACGCTCAACAACATTTCAGTTATCTGGTGGCGATCTTTTTTTAATTGTTACAATGTGTCAAGGAAAAGAGATCAACAGCCTACAATAAGTCACATGGTGACCTCTCTCTCAAGATCATCAGAGGTTCCAACAGCCTTCAGTAAGTCACCTGGTGACCTCTTTCTCTCAAAATCACCATAGGTTCCAATAGAGTTCAGTAAGTCACCTGGTGACGTCTCTCTCTCGAGATCACCATAAGTTCCAATAGGGTTCAAACCCATGCTGAATAAAGGTTGAAAACTTCATAATCTTTACCACGATGCCCTAAGTGCTCAACCTCAGAGGTTTCCCATTTGCTGGTATTCATCTACTTGCTGGATTGTTTTTATTCTATTTCTATGTATTCGTAGATATTAAAGATATGGAAAGAAATATTATAAACATTATACCAAAGTTATAATGCTCAAGACGATATCGTTTCTGTCAATTAGACTTCATCAGTTGAGCTCCAATTTGAAAAGTGTGTGTATTTTCTAAAGATAAAGTGGTATCATACAAGGCCAAATAATATCTGTAAAAGTATAGCCGAAATCCGTCTAACAGTAACCACTGTAAAAAATGTCTATCTTATCTCTAGACAATTTTCGAATTTAAATACTGTTAACAGTGCCATATATTACTTTAGTATAAGATGGACAGCTGGTACCGAAATAACAGGTACTAGGTTTATGTATACCCTCGGGGACTCAAACGGTCCACCAGCAGTGGCAACGACCTAGTGGTTATAAATATTATAAACATAATACCAGAGTTATAATGCTCAAGACGATATCGTTTCTGTCAATTAGACTTCATCAATTGAGCTCGAATTTGAAAAGTATGTTTTTTTTCTAAAGATAAAGTGGTATCATACAAGGCTAAATAATATCTCTAAAAGTATAACCAAAATCCGTCTAAGAGTAACCACTGTAAAAAATGACTATCTTAGCTTTAGACAATTTTCAAATTTAAATAGTGTTAACAGTGCAAATTATTACTTTAGTATAAGATGGACAGCTGGTACCGAAATATCAGGTACAAGGTTTAGGTATACCCTCGGAAACTCAAACGGTCCACCAGCAGTGGCAACGACCTAGTGGTTATAAATATTATAAACATAATACCAAAGTTATAATGCTCAAGACGATATCGTTTCTGTCAATTAGACTTCATCAATTGAGCTCCAATTTGAAAAGTATGTTTTTTTTTCTAAAGATAAAGTGGTATCATACAAGACTAAATAATATCTCTAAAAGTATAACCGAAATTCGTCTAAGAGTAACCACTGTAAAAAATGACTATCTTAGCTTTAGACAATTTTCGAATTTAAATAGTGTTAACAGTGCAAATTATTACTTTAGTATAAGATGGACAGCTGGTACCGAAATATCAGGTACAAGGTTTATGTATACCCTCGGGAACTCAAACGGTCCACCAACAGTGGCAACGACCTAGTGGTAATAAATATTATAAACATAATACCAAAGTTATAATGCTCAAGACGATATCGTTTCTGTCAATTAGACTTCATCAGTTGAGCTCCAGTTTGAAAAGTATGTGTATTTTCTAAAGATAAAGTGGTATCATACAAGGCCAAATAATATCTCTAAAAGTATAGCCGAAAGTGGTTATAAATATTATAAACATAATACCAAAGTTATAATGCTCAAGACGATATCGTTTCTGTCAAAAGAAATAATTTACAAAACTAGTCACCCCAAGCACTTAAAATACAAAAATACTAAAGAGTTGATATATTTTAAAACTTGTATAAAACCAACACAGTGCATTTATTTATGATTATGAAAATTTGAAGTATTTGATTTAAAACTCAAATTTATGAATATGTTTTAAACAATATAATATTTTTTATATCGCCGAATAGCTGATATTGCCCGATTCACATGATTGGTTGTATCGCCGAATGGCTTATATTATCCTGTGTACATGGACCCGCCGCACCTTACTTACTTAAGTAAAGACTTAAGCTCAACTCTGTGAAAATTACTCACCTTTCTTTTCTAAAGCTCAGCCGACGCCACCAACATTTTTTGATAAAAACTCAAGCTCAAGTCTTGACTGCGTACTCAAGATTTGGGATAGCAAAGAGGCAGTCTCAACTACATCCTCACCAAACAAAATGGCCACAAAACACAATATAGTCATAATATGCAGACAAATTAGTAACATATTTCACGAAAATTTACGGTTTAGAGATAGAATCGATTTATCCTCCAGAGTGTTTGTATGGCTTCCGGTTTGAATTTGGGTCAAACCTGAAGCATGTTATCACACAGGTAGTAACTTCGCTTGCATTGATGTGAATTATCGAGTGGCGTGACTTTTTGCCATTAGTCCCTGTTGGAACATTTAAAACTTCTATCTAAGCATAGAAAGGGCAGTGATTGTTCCTTCATGAAATGCATACATATTTTGAGAAGTGAAAGTCATTGGTCCGATTTATTTAGAATTAAAAGCCTAGGTACCCTCCCATTGTTGGTATGAAATGTACAAAAGCCCTCACTTTCGAGATAAATTCATAGCAGGCGATGTCTCCTTGTGGGATATAGAGGGGGAAAATCCAAAAACCACGCAGAAAGCATAACTCCGTTTTTATACCACTTTTTTTTCAAATTGATTGTGATATTTGTTATGGATAAACAGGTCATAATGAAGTAACCAGAAGCTTTAAATGGCTACCCAAAGTTTATAAAATTAGTTGATTTGTTTTCTTGGGGAGCATACTCCGGACCTTCAATCCATTTGTCTTTTACATCAGTTATGTTTGCTGAAAGCCAAATTTTTTTTTTTTTTTTTTTTTTTTTTTTTTTTTTTTTTTTTTGTAAAATATCTCAGATACCAAAGTATAAATCTTTAGATTGTCCAGGATATAGATACAAATCTGGTGAAAATGGACGAATACGGACCTATGGAAATCAAGAGGACGGATCAGGTGTCATGGAGGAGTAAGCATCTCCCTCGACCGGTCACACCCGCCGTCCACAGTCAAGTCCAAATAAAATACGTGAGGAACGAATCATCGTCACAACTGGTACAGACGTCTCAACAATCGCCAACGAAAATGCATCCCAACATTTCACTTAGAGAAACAGAGTAATCGCAAACAAAATTATTATACCGACAGTAACATTTGCGGAACGTTGACATCAAATGCGGTTTTCGATATTCCTGTGTCAATAATTTGTCAGTGAGTAGATTACATCTGTATATGAAATGTTCATATGTTGAGCAATAAAGAAGTAACGATTTTAAAACTCTAAATTGACGTTTCTTTTTAAATGGAATTAAATCAGTGATGTACTTTAAAAAGAATGAATTTAGTGTCTGGAAAGCAGAAAAAGGCTTAGGCTTCCGAGAAGTTTTAGATCTAATAAGAACATGTTTATCAGTAACATTATAAATATGTTCCCATTTAGCTCTATAAATTTAAAGAAAAAAAGCTAGTAAGATAACAAGCTGTTGGAGAATATTTGGGCGAATGTAGTTTCATATAAATATAGGGAAAATATATATTGGAACCTCTCCATATACATCGCTCTTTAAAATAAATGAAAAATTAAAGACAGGACAACCCTTCTCTGTAATTTTACTTCGTTATTGTGATATTAATTTGGATTTTGGGACAAATAAGACAAACGAGGTGAGCGTAAATATTATGATTTTGCACTGAAGCTTTGTATTGTGCAGACTTAATACTATGTAACTGATATACATATTGTCGTCTTCCACCTGATAAAGGCCAAGTAGTCGAAAATTTGTGAATTTTGACTGTTTTACTGTTATTTCGTATTGTGGTTTAGCCGCTTAAATTCCATACAAAAATAGACTTCACCTTAATCAGCTGATTACCATTGATTTGTGTTGGTGGTGGCGAACTTTAGTATTTCCTCAACTGAGAAACATTTAAGAGTTGAGTTGAGTACTGAGCTTGAGGATTGAGAAAGTTTAGTGGTAGCGGGCCAAGATTATTTGAATGGCTGATAATGTCCGATTAACATGATTGTTTGGCCTTCATAAGAGAACCATGCCCTGTCACAACTTATACGTTATGCCAAGGCATGCTCCTCTTAAGAATGTTTTATTCTTAGAGTCAAACGACTCGCCAATCAACAACTGACACAGGGTTACGTTGTTAAACGCTTGAAATCGTCACAAGTGAACTTTTATGGTCGATACGGAGATCTTGTTATAATGCTCAAAACGACCGTTGCTGTCAATTAAACTTCATCAGTTGAGCTCCAATTCAAATAGATTTTCTAAAGAGACAGTGGTATCAGACAAGGCCAAATAATAAATCTAAACATATAATCAAAACCCGTCGAAGAGTATATGAAATCCCCTTCTCAGGAATGTTAGATATTATTCAGACGTATGACCATATACAGTTACTCCCTTTAACCAATCATATCTAAAACTAACTGATGACATTTTTGACGAAGTTGTCCTTTTCTCCGAACTCAAGAGGTTTTTATGTATCATTTTCAACAGGTGTGACATGCTAACAGAAGACGCTGACTCCTTCCGGACACCTGGTCCTATAACATTAGGGATTTCCAATTGTTCTTCATGTCGAGATCATTTCATATCTAATTTGTCGTATTCTAATGGAGTTTCGATTATTCATTTGTACTTCATTTTACTTTGTATCGCCGAGTGGCTGATATTGTCGGATGTTTGTTTGTATCGCCAAGTGGCTGATATTGTCGGATGTTTGTTTGTATCGCCGAGTGGCTGATATTGTCGGATGTTTGTTTGTATCGCCAAGTGGCTGATATTGTCGGATGTTTGTTTGTATCGCCGAGTGGCTGATATTTTCGGATGTTTGTTTGTATTGCCGAGTGGTTGATCTCGTCCGATGTCTGTTTGTATAGCCGAGTGGCTGATATTTCCGATGTTTGTATATACATAATCATGTGTGCAATGTTCTTGGATTAAGTTAACCAAAGGTAATTATCTGAATTTTACATATTTTATTTGTAGTATTTGCACAGATGGACAGTTGAAAGTCACTAATAATACCTGCGACAGTAAGTATCCCAGTAGCTAATTGTTTATTAATTACTCACGAATATTTATGAATTTGTAAAATATAAAAGAAATTTATCAAGAAATATAAGCAATATGCATATTAATGTTCAGTTTGTGACAATTCTCATGCCGTGAAAACATTATTAACAATACCACAGTTATAGTTTTACACGTTACCAAAACAAATGTTCAAGACCGCCGTTTCTTTCAATAAAACTTTAATATGAATGTGTATTTCCGAAATGATAAGTGGTATCATACAAGGTCAAATAATAAAACTAGATGCATTGCTATATCTGTCGGAAAGTATTAACTGTTGAGCTCGAATTGAATATCTTTTCAGAAGTGATGTTTTTGATTTTTAAAAGGTTTTCTTTGTTTGCGCAATTGAAGATATTGTTAACACAATATCCAATGCTTAACTGAATCTTGATTATATCCAATAACAGCATGTACAACCACTGAATGGGGATCATGGGAAATGTGCACAAAAGATTGTGATACCGGATCTCGAACAAGATATAGGGAGGTATTGTCAGACAATAAGCTGTGTTCCCTGTCAGATACGAAAGAAACCGAGGACTGCAACACACACCCATGCCTGAGTACGATTATATTCTTTAGCGAAATGATATAAAATGAGTCTCCTTCAAATTTTATGAAAATAATGTTAATTTAAGTGTATTTTAATATTTCAATGTTTAATTGCATTCACATTGATTTTATTAATGTATTGTAAATTGTAAAGATATTAATGCATTGTATTTGAAATCTTCAAGGTAAATATCTCCACTTCCGATCATTTTTTAAAGATGTTCTTTGTCGATTATTAGAAAAAAATATTGACAGAATTTTATTCTTGTGTAAACTCACCTGGTGTGCACCTTTTGGCATGTTTTCCCATTTTGACATCACCGTCAAACATCTCTGTTATTTTGACGTCGTAATCGTTTAGCATACAGTAATGTCATATGAATCACACGAATAGCGATTAAATACTCAAAAGCAGAATTAATAAGAGGGATGATCAGAAATACGTTTTGTAATTCCAGCAACAACACCTGTTTGTGGACCTTGGAGTGAATGGTTGGCATGTACCAATAAACCATGTGAAACAATGCAACAAAAAAGGTTTAGAAATTGTGGCGGACAACAAGAATCCCAAGATCAGATATGTCCAATGAACTGCACATCAAGTAACCTACATTTATTCTTTTTATATCTAACTTTCATTTTGAATGTAAAATACTTAATATGCAAATTAAGCCACTTGAAACCCTTCACATTGTTATTTTTAATATCCAAGATTAAACTAAAGGTCGAGGCAAATAGACTAACATTATCCTATTATAGCTTGTAGTATATGACTATAAATCTTTTCATTGAATATTAGTCTATGACTCCTCTTATTTGAAAATACAGAATACAATATGTGTATGGTCTATTTTACAATTTAATAAATGTTTACAGCACCCGTCTGTACAGATGGCATGGTATATTCAGAATGCGTTCAATGTCCACTCACATGCCAATCTTACCGGGAGGACACGTGTCAACAACAGGATACATGTGAAGCAGGATGCACATGTCCGGAGGGCATGGTACTCGATTCCAATCACAAATGTATCAATAAAACTGAATGCCCTTGTTACATCAATGGACAGGAGTTATATCCCGGCATTCCTATAAATACTACCGCCTGTAATACTTGGTAAGATTTTATTAATATAACTTAAAGGGGGCATTTACTGAATTTAACAAAGAATTATTCTCGATTTTTGTTCGTTTCCTACTTGTACTTGATGTACAATAACAAATAAGAGCTATACATAAGCATAAACATATTATATTTCTATATATTCTGTGAAATTAAAGTCAGGTCCTGTATGGTATTCATATACAAATAGCAAGGTTGAGATAATCAGTTACAGTTGAAAAATTTCAAAATCTTGGTTTTCAAGCAATTGTTACAAAATACACAGGAATTTAAGAAGTTTATGCCTCTTTTTTATTGTATTTCAATGTAAGGAGTACAAAAGGAGACCACAAATAAACAGCTTATGCCCCTTACTATGCTTTTTATTCATCAGACATCTCATGATAGGTAATTTTAAGCGCTTGTACATCATATTGTTGTGTTTTGAATGATGTATACTTGTCAATTTTCACTTCTGTTTAATGTCCGCCATTTTCACCTATAGACGAGAGGGCTTATTTACAAAGAAGACGAAACCTACAAGCTAAATAATTGAAGCATGGGCATCCATGCTACTATGATAATTATGGCGAATTTAAGACCCGATGAATATGTTTGTTTTCTAAAACGGAAAAAATTAGCAGGTGAATATGTCCAGGTATGCAGTATTACTTAATGACGATGCTTGTTGTGATGCATATAATATTCTGCAATCCAGAAAATCTTTTTTTTTTTTTTTTTTTTTTTTTTTTTTAGCGTCATCGGTTTAAAGAGAATTTATACACACTTTAACCTGTGCCATATTCAATAAAATGCCATGAAATTGCATGGGACATGATTTATCCATATTTATTTAACGCACATTTATTTCCTTTTACTTTCAGTACATGTAACAGTAATCGAACTGTTGAATGCACTAATCTACCGGACTGTAAGTAAATCACTCAATATGACTTTTACTATGATTATATTGTAAATCAGTTTATCTATCAATTTTACAATTATTCGTAAATGAAAATAGAAATAATAATTTATAACCAACGTTTCGTGTGTTTGTATGGTTATTTACATCCTTTTGACATGCCATATCTTAATATATACTTAGCATTTTGACATAAATGGTTACGGCTGTACGAAATATAATTATTATATTTTTACACATTCGAATTATGATTTTAATTCAGAAAATATTGTCGTACGACATTTGTTCCAAACAAGTTTTTCTATATTTTTGTTGATAGATAGATATATAATGAGTATAATAATATTTTTCATTTGTCATTTAGGCTGCACTTGGTCTGCATGGAGCAATTGGGGTACATGTAATAAAACTTGCGAGAAAACGAGATATAGGTATGGATTATCTGTGCCGTCATATTTATATGAACCCTTAATTTTATACTTGATTTTATTTCTTTTAGTTTTATTATCAATACATAAACTATTGAGCGTATTAGAAAGAAAATGACAAACAAAGTCATTATTAATATTATTGACAAGAGAAAAGTTACATTTTTACAGATGATCTCTAAACAAATGCCCCAGATGATTGTTTCTGTCAATAAGACTTCATCAGTTGAGTTCAAATTTTTTATAAATGTATATTTCTGAAATAAGAAGGTATCAATAAGTATAAATCCGTCTAAGAACACCCATTGTAAAATGAATATCTTAGCTTTTGGGAAGTTTCGAATTTGTGTGATGATATCTGAGCGAAATATTACTTTAGTATACATTAATCGGCTGGTACAGAACTACCAGGTACTGGGTTTATGTATACCCTCTGGGACTCAGATGGTCCACAAGCAGTGGTAACAGAACAGTGTCTGTAAATATAATTAACAAAACCAAAATTTACATAAACACGGTTCATCTTCTTTTGACAGAAACTTTATACTAAGAAGCTTACCCTTCTTTTCGTACTTGTATTTTGACTCGTCATGTCTGGAAATAAAGCGTAACTATACAAAAATCATAACTTTGGTATATAGTTTCTTAGTTCCGACACACTAAGATATATAGTGTTGTTTGTTTTAAGTGCTTTATATATATATATATATATATATATATATATATATATATATATATATATATATATATATATGTGTGTGTGTGTGTGTGTGTGTGTGTGTGTGTGTGTGTGTGTGTGTGTGTGTGTGTGTGTGTGTGTGTGTGTGTGTGTGTGTGTGTCTTTGCCTGTCATTATTTGCAGGTTTGTTTGCGTGTTTGTTAATTTCAGCATATTATAACTGTATATTATTTTTGTTATTTATTCACAATAGGCAACTTGAAAGTGGAATCGACTGTGGATCAAATGTTGAAGTAAAACAATGCAGTGCTGATGAATGCAAGTACTACTGTGTGGACGAAAATAATAATGATACCATGGTAATGGTTGGAGATAAAATGATAACTAATAACACGTGTGAATACTGGTATGTTATTAATTTTTCTACTTGTAAGATTGTTGTTTTAGCTGATTTGCAGACATTTATCTGTAAATATATTGTTTATTGTCCTAATACCTGCTTTATTATCGAACTTATTTTCGTTTTCGAAAACAGCTCACCCCAGGTTATGTACTGTACTTAGGAATAGTTCTCTGTTACAGAAAACTTTGGTATTTGTCGTTTAATGATATAAAACAAAAAGTGGTTTTATTTTGTTTTATTGATATGAAATATGAACAAACATTTCCATTTGATCAAATATCTTTTTATTTCATTTGAGAACCTTATTTACACAGAGACATGCCTAACAAACATTTCATATAAAAGAACGTCGATTGCATGAGAACATAAACTGTATGAGCCTTAAAGCTGCCATCTCAACTTTTAAACCAATTTAATTAGATAAAAAAAATAATAATATAGTTTTTGAAACATCCCAGTGTTTTACTTCCATTGGTAGCCATATTTGTTCAGTTTTCCGAATAGAAACAAAAACCCACAACCAATATAAAAGGCGAGTTTGCTAAATCAGTCGTCATTGTCTAACTACAGTCGCATAGAACAAGCGTGTGAAATAATGAAGTATGAGTATAACTTACTTGTATGTCGAAAATAAATATTGATATCAACAAAGTTTATTTACTTTCTGTGGACATTTTTCCGGCTAATGTATAGCTCACGAGCATGCAATTAATCAATTTAGACGTGATAATATTCAACATAACTTCACATTCCCTATGAGAAAATCGTAAAATTATAAGAAAATGGGAGTTCAGACCACTTTTTATGATATGAATGTCCTACTTACGAAATAACGAATCAAGGACAAGTCAGACCAAGATCAAGTCGGAAATATATATATATATTCGAACACTCAACTCGTTTTACAGAACCACTCGCATACATTTCGAATGATTTGATAGCAATGCTTCACAGCTATGTCTCTTATGTCATCTTTTGAAAATATGAGAAGTGGTAACTTATCTTTGGTCAAGTGTTCTGCGACCCGACTAATCACATTACCTAAAATAATGAATTTAAAACTTACTACAAACTATTTATCACGTATCTTTATTGAAATCTTTGATGTAAGAATTAATGCAGAATCTTTGTGATTTGAGTACATTGTATGTTTTGATTACATGTCATCTGTCCATTGTTTCGCTTTGGGAATAAAGGTGTGCAATAACAGTCGTTCTACGGACTCGCGTTTTACAACGGAATTGCGAGCCAATTCCTTTTGGTAACATTTAACAAAAATTTCTGCTTGTGGAATAATAAGTCGGTGGTGTTTCAAAAAAAATTATAATTTTTTTTCGAATTCAAAACTTGTTTAAAAGTTGTGATTTGCACCTTGAGCCACAGTCTCTCACTTCCTGTCAGCGCAAGTTGGAGTCCCGTTGGACCTTACGCTGATTTTTGTGAGAAAGTTTGCCAGTTTACTTGAGGAAGACCAGTGATCTCTTCCCGGGAACATTATAACTAGCTTCTTTCCGCCAACAACAAAACCCGGCCGTCACCATATAACTGAAAAATTGTTGAACGTGGCGTAAAACAGATATTTTAAGAAACTTGTTTTATAATTTGATTATGTCATTGGATAGCTGTAAACAAAATAAATAAACAGTTTCTTTAGTTTGTTGTTTTAAAGTAATATAACACATGCATTTTGAAAATACTGTCTTAATCATATCACATGACAATAATTATAATCCAATTTAAAATACTACCACTAATATTACTACTACTACTACTACTACTACTACTATTACTACTACTACTACTACTACTACTACTATTACTACTACTACTATTACTACTACTACTACTACTACTACTACTACTACTACTAATAATAATAATAATAATAGAGGATCGACTGTTTTGATAAATATTTATAATTATTAATTAGATGATGATGATGATGATGATGATGATAATAATTGTAATATAATTTATAGATATAATTCTGATAACGATAATGAAAATTTGTGATATGTTCATGAAGAACAAATATTATTATTATTGTATTTTTATTACTTTTATCATATCATTGAGTGACAATATGCATTTAATAAGATATTTCTTTGTCTAACGTGTAAACGGTAAACAGTAAAACTAGATGCTAGTCATTTTAGAACATTGATGTTATGTCTGAATACAGATAGAACAGAACTATCATTACATAGACTAAATTAAGTAGTAATTAACTTTGTGTATTTTTCAGTGTCTGTGATGATATAGACAGTAAGAAATGTTATAATGACAGCAGTCGTATAGGTATGTGTATTTGACTCTTGTAGCTTTACAAATTTTGATAAGCATGAAATTTAATAGAATTATATATATATATATATATATATATATATATATATATATATATATATATATATATATATATATATATATATATATATTTCGTCAGTGCCTTCTTATTTCTGTATTTGTGCTTGATATATGATTGAATAAAACAGATTGCATCCTTCGTAATCTAAAATACATTGATAATGAATGTTCAGTTATGTACTTTTTATGTGTATCTTTCTTTACCACTTGTATCCAGTTGTAGATCCATTGTCATTTACATTGGACAACACCTTTCACCTCTATCTTAACAAACGAAATGTCATTGTCGGAACCATAAACACCGCTATCAAAACATTCATATTTGTGGACGTGTAGATGGCTTCCGTTGCAAGAATACCCAAAACCTGGATCCAATTGGAATCATCTCTCTTTCATATTTATTTGTAGGATATATTTGTTATGTGAAATACATGTTTTGTGTGCTAAATCTGAGATTGAATGCTTTTCTGATTGTGATCTTGTTATTAGAATAAGTAGACGTATTTGATTTAGAGAGATCATATTTCCCTACCCTCCCTCACATAAAGATTTATTTACACTTGAATAAGACAAGACTATATATATATATATATATATATATATATATATATATATATATATATATATATATATATATATATATATATATATATAGTCTCGTGAGTATTGCTACGTCTAGATGAGGTTCGATCTATACTGTGTGTCCCAGCAAACCTGGAAAGTGTTTTTTACGTTCACGTGAAAGAAACCATAAATATCAATAAAATTGATATTATATTTAAAGAAGGTCATTGTCGTAATCAATTCTGCATTCAAATACGAAGAAAACCCTCTAATACTCCAGATCCTAATTAAACCCTTTATAATTTTCTCACCTCGATTGGCGCTAATTGTAGCGGCCATTGTTGTTTGTTGATTTTCATTGGAACTGCTGATTATTTTTGTCTGGGTGTAAGTTACCATATACACTGGATTGAAAATGCCGGCAAAACACATCTGCACATGAATTGACTCCTCCGTTGACTTGCGCACAAGAAGGTTTTTTGTAAACATCCGATTTCATATTCAAGAAAGATAATGAATAGAATTTAGCAATTCGCAATTATTTAAGATTTTCTGTATGTTGACATTAATCAATTGGGGTAAAAAAATTTGACTCTGGTTATACTTAATGCATGAATGAATAATGTTACCACACGACGACATATTTACGAAATATGAACAAAACAACACTTTCCAAAGTTGTTGGGACACACAATAGTCTTAAAATAATGGTCTGCTCTGCCGTGGAACTCAAGTTTGCAACAATTATAAATAGTTATACGGTTTTTCCCTGGGCGACTAACATTATCGACGAAAGAGATACTAAGGAAATGTTACTAAGGTTTGTTGTTTAGTTGTTTATTATTACAAAATATAGTATTGATTTAGGATTTAAGGGAGAATATATATATATATATATATATATATATGTATATATATATATATATATATATATATATATATATATGTATATATATATATATATAAACATCGACATTGGTTAGGAAGGTGACGTCATTTTCATATACATATGTGTAGTATGTTTGTAGGTTTGTATTTGTATGTGTCTGTATGGATGTATATATGTATATATATATATATATATATATATATATATATATATATATATATATATATATATATATATATATATATGTGCATGTGCGTGTTTAACGGTTTAATTTTTTTTTATTTCAAAATGATCTTTAAATCTTAATATTCATAATATTCTATTAAAATTATTTTCTGATGTATGTTTCCAGTTGATGGTAACTGGTCAGAATGGAGTCTTTGGCAGGACTGTACAAAAACGTGTACTGGAGGTATTCGGCGGAGACACAGAGAATGCAGTTCTCCACCTCCGGCGTGTGGTGGTTCGCCCTGTGATGGAAATTCTACAGATCAAGAGTACTGCAATAGCGGGTTTTCTTGTAAGAACATTATATTAAATAAAAAAGTCAAGTATATCTACTATATATGAAAGATTGTAAATAAAATCCAATCGATTAGTGATAATATCTGTTTAAATAAATAGATTATAGTTATTCACCTTATAGAAATATAACCTATTATTTTTATTTATTTTATTTATCATCATTATTATTATTATGATTATTGTAATCAATTGTGAATGCATATATATATAAAGACATCACACCTGGGACTAGATTCAGCCAATCGAATTGCACTATTACTGTCATGTGACGGTATACAATGAGCCCGAATTAAGATAATATGTATTAAAATGGTAATAAATAACACGTAAAACCTTTTATGAAATAGCTAATTTACATTCTTGAGTTTAAAGAATAATTATTCGAGTTCTTGTTCATTGAAGAAATAGTTTTGTTTTGGGATATCTCCGTACAGGTATAGATCTGTGTTTACAAACAGACGCTTTAAGTCTCCTGATGATTTCAATCCAATATAAATGGTCAGAGGAATTTCCAAAAAGTGGGAGCATGATATTTCAATTTTTTCGTTTAAGCAGAAAAGAGAAGGTGTGAATCCTACTAATTTTATAAACATAATACCAAAGTTTTAATGATATTTTTATAAAAATTAAATTCAGGCCCATTCTTTCAATCTACCAAATATCATTAACAACGGATACATGATGACGTAACGTGATGAATTGGTCACGGGGTCGTTTCAAAATATATGTGTCCGATTTACAATTTCTGCTAAATATTAGTTCTAGGTCTATTTTGTAGGTTTGTAATGTTCTTGGGGTGAGGTCCAATACTTGTTCTCACTTTTGTCATCACACTGCTTAACATTTTTTGGCAGTAACATTTTGATTGTTATTGTTTTACAGATAACTACTGTTGCTTGCTGATGTGTTTAGCTTTAAGTGTGTTTATATTTTTGATCTATCAGGTAAATGTTTCAGTACATTTATTTTTAATATCTTATTTATATTTGTTAGGTTGTATACCAGAACCTTGGTCTGACTGGTCGGACTGTGGAGATAAATGCGGCAATGTGACTGTTTATAGAAGTAGAAACTATAAGGAAGAAGACGTGCCAATATGCCCAGACATAGAAAAGACAGAGAATAAGACATGTCAAAATGATCCGTGTAATGGTAAGTATGATGAATACTTTTAACCATACAAAAGTTATAGCTTTACAAAAGAGTTAAAAACAAATGCTCAAAGCAATCGTTTCTTTCAATAAGACTTCATCAATTGAGCTCGAATATGATACAAATGTATATTTACGAAAGACAAAGTGGTACAATATGTGAAAATAATAAATCTAAATGTTTTGCCAAATCCATGTAAGTGTACTCAATGTATAAAAGAATACTTTAGCCTGGAGAAGTTTAGAATTTAAATTGTGCTACCTGAGCAAAATACACGTAATACTTAAATTAGTTTGTTAAGTTTTGATCTATCCGTCACGATCTCGGTAAATTCCAGAAAATGTCAACTAAATCAAAATACCGTCAAAATGAAATTTCGTTCGGAGAAATCTTATACATGCATTTTATATTAAATAAATCTTTGTGAATGGAAATTTTACAGGAATCATCAAACAATTGCAACAAAAATTCTCTATCTGCAATCGAGATTAACTCGGTGAATAATGTCTTCACAAATAATGGAGTTTAATAAGATGTGTAAGCTTACCCATAGATAGCTGGTCCCTGAAAAATCTCGTCTGTACATGGGACAAACCTGCCGGTATATATCTTTAAACATAAAGTGTAGTACCTTACCAGGCATAACATTTTGACTTTTTAAACAATAAATATCTTAACTCATTAAATAAAAAATCATATTTACATCGAATATGACTGAATAGGATTTGTTATCATGTGTGAGCATACATAAAGTGATTCTAAAAGATGTTTTTTTTCTTAATTTGTCTTTTAGTTATTTTATATTTTTTATGATATATCGATGAATAATAGCGATTGATTATTTTCGTCAAGTCTGACATAACTATATACTCATTCTAGAAGCCGTAGAAATTCTACGTCGTAAATTGTATTGTGACGTCATACCGCGAGTAAGGACTGACAATAAAATAATTCCCCGTAAAAAAGAAGGACAAATTTGTGAACCATGGGAGAAACAAATATCCACTTTTAACAGAATAAATAGAAGAAGGTTTGTTATTGTCAGTGTAATGCAATATCTGGGGCCGGTGCTTGTCTATTGTTAATTAGTTTAGTATATTGTCTTTCAGATTTTTGGCGTCGAATTTTGTAATCGAAGATGCAAGTTTTAAAATTTGACATGCGTGCAATGTCAAAATCATATCTTTATGCGTAAATAACAGTTTTATCTTATTTTCTGACAATATCTAAAATAACGATGTACTTTTTTTTTTAACCTTATAATTTGCTATCACCACCATTCTTATCGTCGTAAAACCACGGTGCGGAATCGCTATGGTGTTTTCTATCCATGTTTTCATGCAGTGGAAATAAATCGTAGCCAATGAATATTTATAAGGTATAAGGCATGTCCAATTTATCCAATCACAATCCGGACGATGCACCTTTCTCAATTTGAAATGTTCCTTTTCCGTGTAAAGTACTTTGTGTTATTTTTTCTCATAAAGATGCCTTCAAAAACACAAATTTCTCTTAGGAGTTCTTACACATGGAACAAATTCGTAAACGTACACGGATTTTACGAAGGGTTACGTGCTGTTGCTACCGGTTTATTATACTTTTGGTTTGTTACAACTTATTTATTTACGACGTTTTGTGGACAATCATTCCGTGCACAATCGTAAGAAAAAGTGAAAAAATGACTCTCCTTCACGGATCATTACGAGGTACTCATGGATACTAGCGTGTCATATACGAATGACTACGATTGGCTACGACTCGGTAACCCGTCAGGACTCGTAAGATGATTTGTGTATGCGAAGGGGATATCAATACAAAGTACAAATAGAACGAAGTCGTTAATATATAAGTCTGTATTTTTATCCATCCTTATCATTGATTTCAGTAACTTGTCCTGAATGGTCCTCTTGGACACCTTGTTCAACTACCTGTGGAACGGGAACCACTTCGCGAGTGAGAGAAACAGAAGACCCTAACTGCACCAAAAAAGAAGATAAGCGATGCTCAGATCAAGATTGTCGTATGTATAAAATTATTATAAGAATAAGATTGAAGCTTACATTTTAAAGTATAACAACCTATACACACAATAAGATTGACGCTTACGACTTATGTACATACATATAAGACAATTTATTGGTTCGCTTTGTATTTTCTTGATTTTAAACTAAACTCAATTGATCTAAAGATGACAATATATAAATATTACTTTAAATTATGCAGTATCACCCTCTCATGAATGTAATATTCATTTTTCTACACCGAATGTCATATATGTTTGCTTTAACATATTACCATAGATATTTTACATCCCAACTCTTAACCAGCAAGCTAAAATACAAAACAAATAACTTACAACCGTTTTGGCTACGGCAAAAAGCTGTAACTGGGACGAACCGTACGCTCATCACGTTGGCGCATTTGACCTTTTTGGAATGCCACCCTGGTCCACAGGGGCGAACCGTACGCGCATAACGTTGGCGCATGTCACCTTTTTGGAATGTCACCCTGGCTCCCTGGGACGAACCGTATGCGCATAACGTTGGCGCATGTGATATTTTTTCGAATGTCACATTGGCTTTTTTATCTTTGTTAAATGTGTGGGTGACATTGAAAATGTTTACGTCTGTCTCAATCAATCAGATAACGAGATTCAAACAGAAGGTATGATAAAGATACATAATAAATTCTATATCAAATATAAATTCTAATCATTGATAATTAATTAATGCATGTATCATCCAAATTCTGTCAGTACAAATGCGCATATCATCTGTTTTAACTTCAGTGGGTCCACCATAGATTTTGGTATAATTCTTATCTTATATAACTTTAATGCATTCTCTGTTTTAGCTTGTGAAGACGAAAATAAGATTTGGTCCGATAAAGTTGCATGTCAGAAAACTTGTAAAACTCAGTATTTCCCGGAGTCAGAATGCAAAGAAACAACAGAGGGTTGCATGTGCAAAGAAGGGCTCATTTTCTACAATGGCACATGTTTAAATACAACAGAAACTCCATGTCCGTGTGAAGATGACCAAGGCAACGTTTATCCGGTGTGTATAATAATTGCATATATTCATTCTTAATTCTCCCTGCACTTACCACCATGATAATGAACTTTTCATTTGCATCTATTAATTTGTATTTGTATCATGTTATCTATTAACAATGTAATTACAAATGACAATCTATAAATTATGTATCACAGGATTTGACTTGCTACATTGGACTTTGTGTCATAATAAATTTTGGTCAATTTCGGGAATTATCGCTTCATAGTAGCAATGACGTTATGAAATAACATTCCAACGATGTACAATGTGATACACTAATTGTTGATATATTTGGGTCCAAGGCCAGTAAGCATCTGGAAAATTAATTTGCATTGTATGTGAATTATTACCAAGTTGTTTGATAGTGATAGAAATGCGGAGCACCTTCATGTTCTTCTTTTATAACATTAGCAGTAAATTTCAACATCTGCTATGCAGAACATATAAGAACAAATAAAACAAACGTTTTATCACAAACATTTACAATGAATATGCAATTTAACGTATGATATGTTGTACAGTTTATTCTTTGTTTAATCCTAAATAGCATGGAACATTCGATAGTAAAACCAATAAATGTGAATTGTGTGAATGCAAAGATGGACAGTTGGAATGTTTCCCTAAATTCCCAACTGATATCACGTGCAAGCCGGTAAGTACATTATGTTCGTTTCTACGTAAAATCATCAATAAATTTTAATCTACTGTTTGAAAGAATGTTGTAGTGGTTTTGATAAATTTGAAAATAAAATCTCATAGATATAATTATTTCAAGAATGATTAGCTGTATATTATTTTATTAGCTGTATATGTGTATACAAACCTAAACATCTTATACTAGTTAATTCTCTTCTGAAAGTTTTGATAGCTTTTCACTTTTCATCATAATATTGTATGCTTATATTAGTGCATTATGATATTAAGTCGAAAATATTCGATAATCTTGTATAAGACAATGAACATACTTAAAAGAATTCTTATGATATACTTAAGTAATATTTCGTATGTTTAAATTTCCAACTCCTTAGAAGCTGAGATAGGTATCGTTTTATAGTAGTTACTTTTAGATGCATTTAGCATAACATTTAGGTCTAGTGTTTGACCTTGTATAATACCCTGTTCTCTTTCGAAACTAACCATGCGTTTCAAATTCGACCTCAACTGATGAAGTCTTATTGACAACACAACAATTGGCAGTATTCCAATCTTTGATATCTAAAAACGTGTTTAATGCTTTAACACAACATTCCCGCAATTTTAGGAAAAATAAATTTACCTTGATATTGAGGATAATGGAATAATGTGTTTTTCATGTACATAACATCCTTAATATATGTCCATCGAATCATACAAATAATCATACAGTGTGTAATTCCGAGATATATTTTGTATGATTTGTGCTTATCATAAACCTCCTTTCGTTTTCAATTTACTTTGCATTAGATAAAAAGATGCAATATCCTAGCATATACGCCAGCGATGGCACATCACGCATCCTGTGTTGTTGTTAATTAAATAAGATATTTTTTAGTATGACCAGTACATCATTGATAAGCTCGAACCATGGCCAATCAAAGAACTCGGGCGTAAATATTTCAACATATACATTCAATAACCTACACTTATTTATCCACACAAGGACCTGTCTTCATCCTCTATGGAAACACACACACACACACACACACACACACACACACACACACACACATATATATATATATATATATATATATATATATATATATATATATATATATATATATATATATATATACTAAAATTACTTCTGTATATGTTTAATTTCTTTTTTTGTTTGTTGTTTTTTTTCTTGGAAAATGAGAAAAAAAATAACGCATACCTTTTCAAAATCCAAAAGAATAATTAGGAGTCTAAGTATATCTTCAAGTTGGTGGCGACAAGTATAAGTGAATATGGATTATGATGTTTGCTGTCTTTATCTTTTGTGTCATTTTCTTTAATATTACGTTTTGTTTCAGGGAGAGATAATGGTCGAAGATGAACAGTGTACTAAAACGTGTAAACCTGATGATAGTAAGTAGTTAAAATAAATTTAAATTCAGTAACACATGTATAAAGTTTTATATATTATATTGTCCACTCATTTTAGTCACTGGTTGAGTTATCATGTTTTAATATCTATATCCATCTCTAATACCATACCAACAGATGTTGATAAATGCTAATTATGTTATATCAAATGTGCATTAATACCTCCTATGTATACATTCGTAAATGTACAGAGAGAGAGAGAGAGAGAGAGAGAGAGAGAGAGAGAGAGAGAGAGAGAGAGAGAGAGAGATATCAGATATATATATATATATATATATATATATATATATATATATATATATATATATATATATATATATATATATATATATATATATACTGGATTGTTTCAAATAGGTAAAACACTTCCGTAGAAATAAAGCAAGTTTAATAAATCATGCTCCTGTGAATATTTAACATATTGAAATCAGTAACTTATGCATCTCCCCAAAAATCGATTTTATTTATCTTATAATAAAATAATACATATTGTACTATTTTCTTCTACAGGAAAAACTACATGTAAACTTACAAGAGCAAAGCATTACATAACAGCTGATAATTGCACGTCGACACAACCAGTTGAATATATATACTGTTCTGGGCATTGTAAAGAGTCCACATATGCACCGCGTGTTATAAGTGACAATTTGGTATCAAACAGTACTTACGAAAAGGATTGTGCATGCTGTACAGGGCTGCCAGGAGATTTTGTTGTCTTTGACATGAAGTGTATTAACAGTGCCGGTACAATTCAGGCAAAAGTCCAGAGTGTAAAGAGCTGTATGTGTGATACTTGTGTGAAAACAGGTTAGTAAAGTTGAATCAAATTTAGATTTAGATACCAGTGTTGAGTGTCATCTTAATCTTTTCACCTCTGGATATCTGGGTGCTATGCTCTATTCAATTGTTTAAGACCAATCTGTTGTTGTCTTAAGGGTTAAAAATGCTCTTTTACAGATCACCATTTGTATTAATAGTCAAAATTTCATTTTATCCTACATTTATTGTTTTAATTGGTTCTTAATGATGTAAAAAGAGATTATTACACGGTAAAATTTATATCACATATCATATCTGCCCATGGGTTCAACATCAGACCGAGGGCTTTGTCCGAGGTCTGATATTGCCCGAGGGCTGATATGATATGTGATATAAATTTTACCATGTTATAATCTGTTTATCATATACAAACAGTACAGCTTGCAAATTATGTTAACTGAATTCACTAAAAGTATCAGTTTTACATTTCTGAAGTGAATTAAATGAATTAAGCAAGGAATATTTGCATCAACAATTTTTTATTTTTCAAGAACATATATAGAATGAGTGTATACACGTATATATACAATTATGCAGTGTATACTGACAGCGTTAGCATCAGTGAGCAAGGATCCCAGGCTAAAATTCTGAAGTGCGTGATACGGTTTTTGCATGGCCGGTCTGATATTGATACGGATTTTTGCACGGCGGTCCAATATCGGTTAGTTGATTCTGCCGATATCATACCATGCAAAACTTACATATCAAGTACTAAGTATATGAAAAACGTTATTACATCATCCTAAAACTAAACAGATAATGGTAATGCTCTTAATCCGATATTGCACTTCTTTGCCTAGGCCTTGTTTGCATAAGAAACTCTCTTAGATGGTATACATAGAGAATAAATTGTTAGTATCATAAAGTAAAAGTTGTATTTGGACAAGGGTAAAAAACGGCATGTAAGTCTCACCAGTATCTTTTTTCTGACCCGAGTTCAAATACAACCTGTTATTAAAGACACCAACGATCTATTATGTTTATCTTGTATAAAATTCTAAAAATACGTAAATTACTATAGGACGTCTGCCATTATTCCAACTTTCGCTGATTGCGCGTTCTTTAATAGTACCGCAATAGGGCCGGAAAGTCTCGACAAATGACCTTCGAGAGATTGCGTGAAAAACTACTTCCAGGCAGTAACTAAGTAAACAGTAACATAACATTGTTAAAAAAATAGAAAATAATGAAAATAAATACTGATACGGATCAGTTTTACTCGGATATTAATAGCCCGAACCTTCTTCTTCAAAATCATACCAAAATTATTTGTGTGCAATCTACACTAAACTCGCGGAAACGAGTTTGCGTAAATCTCGTAATGTCGATTTCGTCCAAAAAACATTCCTAGATTATATGTCGGCGGCCATGGTTACAGTGCCTCCTTCGAAGCATCCGATGTATCGAAGTCACATTCTCTTTCTTCTGTGATCCAGTAAGGATAATTTCAAGTAAATAGTATTGAAAAACTGTTGAATTAAATACAATTTCTGACGGTTAAAATGGGGAAATTAATGAAAGTATTTATATAACATATCTTAATAACTTTATATATAGCTGATCATAAAAATGTAATTGTTCAGCCGTAGGGAAAACAGTAGGGCATTGGTTATCTCGTGTCCGGAAGTCATAAACAGGAAGTGAATATAAACGAGACATTCCAGTCCTATTCATGGTGGATAAACAAGGGGAAGGAAAAATCATTTGATACAAAACATAGAAAATACCGAAATGCATTGATGTCCTATTTCGCCTGTTCGATAACGGTTGTTGAGCCGTCTGTACCAAATGTGATGAGGATTTAATCATCCCATTTCATTTAAGTTTAACTATGTGACCGGTCAACAGGGGATGCTTACTCTTCCATTGCACCTGATCCCATCTCTGAATTTCCAGAGGTCAGTGTTTGTCCAATATAACCAGATCTATATATTGTATCCTGGACATCCTGAAGTTTTATATTTAGGTGTCTGAGATTTATATATTACTTAACAAATAGAGACCGATAATACGAGAAGTATTCTGTTGATCACAAACATTAACAAGTTCAAAGTCACCAGACGAGACCCAGCATATATGTTTAGAACAAAATCGCGTGTTTGATATCCGTCACCGAACGTATACAGCTGTGATGTATTCGGCAACTGATATACGTTACCGGGTAAATGAATTTAAAAATACTGACGCAAGAGAGCACCTTTAACGCAAACAAAATTGAATAAAGGTGTATTAGCTATGTTTTATTTCAAAACATTTTATTTTAATTTTTACTACTTAGATTTATATACAATAACCAAAAAGACATATACACAAGCATAAAAATTCTTAAATTCCTATATATTTTTTGAAAATTGCTTTAGAATTCCAATCGGCAATTACTCACTTGCAATTGATTACTCCAGCCCTACTGTTTCTATATGCATACCATTCTCCTCTTTCATTATTTGTTTTCTACAGAGGCAAACAAAAGGATAGATGAAGCAGCAGCGGATTTGCAAAACGTTAGGAGAAGAAGACGATAAATATACATCGGCCAATATAATTCTTAAAACCACAAACATTAAATTTTAATATAATAGAAATATTTTGTCTATGTAATTAATTATAAAATATTTTAAACATCAGATAATAAAATTGCATACCATGATCAATATGTTATCTTATATTTTGTACATGAAACTGTCTAAGTAGTGTTGGATATAATGTACATTATATATATATATATATATATATATATATATATATATATATATATATATATATATATATATATATATATATATATATATATATATATATATATATTTATTTATTTATATATATATATATGTGTGTGTGTGTGTGTGTGTGTGTGTGTGTGTGTGTGCTAGTGTTACATTAAAACACTAAAGTTTATGCATGACTATGATATCTTGCGTAATATTACATCAAACTAATACATTTCAAATTTAATGAGACATGTTATCACTCTGTGTTTTACTGTTTATGTAACAACTGAGCCCAGAAGAGGACGCAATAAACTCACTTCAATTCTGATGTCCTTTTTCATATGTGGTTGAAAAATACCTTTTATGTAAAACAGATTGACTTTTTATATCTAAAATTAATTTAAAAATCAGTACATGAGATGCTGATTTCATGGCAGAAGGAATATTGATCACAAGCATTTATACTGGAAATGACAGTTGAAATGTTCCGTCCAACAATAGTAACACTTGTGAAAGTGTAACATTAGCAATAGACTTTCTCTTTATCTCATTACCTTTGCGTGACATTAGTATGGACGGAATTATTTGATATTTCATATGGGACATATTCCGTCCAAGTAACACAAGCACTCGTTAAATCTGCCACATATTTGTCTGTGTCTGAAGTGAATTTTGTTTATGTGTTTTGGTACTTTGTTAAATAGTTTCAAAAAGATGTTGAAAGTATGGCATTAAATTGTATTTTATTCTGAAAGCACTTTCGCCTGTAGGCTCTATAGACATAAAATGGTAGCTATGCAATGATCTATTGTCGCGCAACTGTAATGTCATGTAATTTGTATAGCGTTGTGTGGCATAGGCATAGACTGATAGCGTGTTAGATTTTTTATGCTTGCGGAAAATTATTGCTCAAGAAATATTATTTCCTGTTTACAAATTAATTAATGAAATAAATACACGCGGACTCCTTATGGAATTATTTGCAAGTCGGACAAGCTGTACAAGAGATTGAATTTTGTGCTATTCATGCTGTTAAGATTTGGCCGGGTTTGTTTTGTATCTTCTTCCTCAATAACGCTATATACATCAACATGACATCACAATATAGCGTGTTATGAAATAATGTTAAGAAAAGTGTAGAAGATGACAATTTTCTATTAAAATATACGTGTGTGTGTGTGTGTGTGCGTGTTTAGGTATGTGTGTGTGTGCGTGTGTGTGTGTGTGTAATCATACAGTAACAATACAAATTTCAATACGCCCGCGATACATAACACCGTATTGCACTGCAATTGCATATATTGAGATTCCATCGGAGTTACCTTTATCAATGGAATTACACTCATCCAAAATGTCCGATGACGTCGTTAAAAGAGGAAATGATTTTAATATTGTGTTCACAACTAAATAAATAAATGGTATGTAATAAATACAACATCACACAAATGTTTCTATCCGTTTCAGAAGACTACACTTGATTGTTGTAGTGAAAAACATGAACTCGAGATACACTCTCGTTGCACTCTGCAAAATACAAGGTGTACTCTGCACCGTGTCAGTTAACTTTCAGTAAATAGCAAAGATGTTAAAGTTAATCCTTATAAGACCAGGTTAGAATGGTAACAAATGAATCAAAATCATAGTGGGTTCGAATTATAATACAATGTATATATAAGAACAGAAAATGAATAAACTGAAAATTTCTAAATGAATGGGTTGGTCCCATGAATTTCGAGCTAACGAAATTCCACATGTTTATATGCAATGGTTCTATTCCTTCTCCAGGCAACACGATAGAAACACGATGTTTTTAAAAAAATTCTACACATAAATACACTGAAGTTGATATAAAAAAAACATGTTGGAATTTCTTATAAACAATATATTTGTAATGTTCGGAGACGTGGTCTTTCAACAAACTGTCGGCATTCCTATGGGAACCAATTGTGCTCCTTTATTGGCCGACCTGTTCCTTTATTCATACGAAGCAGACTTCATTCAGAAACTGCTGAATCAAAAGAAGAAAAAGTTAGCGGTGTCCTTTAATTTGACATTTAGATATATCGATGTCGTTTTGTCAATTAATAATGACAATTTTCATACATATGTCAATGCGATATATCCCAGCGAACTATAAATTAAAGATACAACAGAATCAAGCACACACGCTTCATACTTAGACATTTTACTTAATATAAACACAGACGGGAATTAGCAACTAAGCTATACGATAAACGCGACGATTTCGGCTTTCCCATCGTAAATTTTCCACATTTAAGTAGTAATATCCCTCAGTCGCCCGCATATGGAGTTTATATTTCACAAATGATCCGATATGCCAGGGCGTGTACAACATATGATTTCATATACACAGGTAAACTACTCACTGACAAATTATTGACATAGGGATATCGAAAACCGCGTTTAATGTCAACGTTCCGCAAATTTTACGGTCGGTATAATAGGCTTGTTTGCGACTACTCTGTTTCACTAAGTGAAATGTTGAGTTGCCTTTTCGTTGGCGGTTGTTGAGACGTCTGTACCAATTGTGACGAGGATACACTCCTCACATGTTTCATTGGACTTGACTGTGGACTCACGGCGGGTGTGACCGGTCGACAGGGGATGCTTACTCCTCCATGGCACCTGATCCCACCTCTTGGTTTCCAGAGGTCCGTGTTTGTCCATTTTTACCGGATTTGTATCTATGTCCTGGGCATTCTATTGATTTATACTTTGGTATCTGAATTTTTTTTACATTAGTATGCACAAGGTATGAGAAAACAAGTCGCATTCAAAGAAATAGCAAGGACAGGAATAGCAAAATAAATAAATAAATGGGAATAAGAAGAAATGGTCGTATGAGCTCAAATTGAAATTAAACAACCGTCTACCTGAGATATGTATAAACACTAATATGATGAGCATATGCACAAAATTCACTTGAATAATCGACAATATCGAGGAAAAACCTAATAAAAATAGAGGTCGTAGTAACACAATATATGTACATGTACATTTCCGTCAATCTTAAACAAATCATTGTGTTCCTTTGTGAATCAATGACGCAAATATGACGAACAAATAAAATCAACAGAGGAAACTCCAAAATTAAGGAACATAAGGGGCCCAAAGTCAGCAAATTCATTCAGTACTCAAGCTCAACTTTTGTTTCATTATTTTTACTATAATTTTAAAAAAACAGTAAACAGAGGAATTATTCTTATCATTCATATAAAATATTTGGGGTCACACTTATGATTTTCTTGTAAAAATGAATAAATACGTTCTGTAAGGTACTCAAAATTTGAGTTTTCTTCAAATGAGCAATAACGTTCGTCACTCATTTACAAATGTATGCCACCAATATACAAATGTTCAGTTGCAGCCTAAAGATTGTGCGTGTTTAGCTAAAAATTAAGAAAAGTTAGTTGAGCTTGAGGAGTGAGTAAATTTGGTGACTTCTGGACAGCTGCATGATTTTTGTGCGTAACAATCTACCTTCCTAATATATATATATATATATATATATATATATATATATATATATATATATATATATATATATATATATATATATATATATATATATATATATAATATAAAAAAGGTGACGATATATATATATATATATATATATATATATATATATATATATATATATATATATATATATATATATATATATATAGAACAAAAAGGTGACGATATATATATTATATAGAACAAAAAGGTGACGATATATATATATATATATGTATAACAGTGAAAATTGAAATAAACAACGGGAACGTAGCAGGGCAATGCTGTTTGCTACATTCCAATGAGTATTAGCATCAAATACAGTGCAACAGAAGATATATAATAATTCAAGATGGACAAGCAGATTCAACGATGTGAAATAAGCACAGTAAGTTCACAACTCTGACTATTCAAGATAACCAACTGAGCTTAGGAAATGCCAGCCAAAGCATAACCAGAAAGACAGACGAACAGAAGTACATAACGCAAAGTTATCCTTTAACAAATGAGCAGTAACGTGCATCAACAAAGGAGAAAGTAGCATATTTTTAGAAAAATCAATGCATAGGGTAAGGCAAAACTCAGAAAGCTATCATATATACACATATATAAATAACAAGATTTGATAGGTTATAAAAATTAAATGCCAGTTTAACGCAGTGGTTAACGCTTTCGCTACCAACAATGCACTCAAAGTAGCGGTCGTCGATATCTTGCAGTACTATAAGCACGTATTAGGCACGGTTGTAGTGCTCTAAAATGATTTATTTCGTGTAGGTATTTATCCCACACTGTCTTTCCTCAATGAAGACTCACATCATTACTTTCTAGTCTGTTCACAAAATTCCAGTTTTATTGTTTGATATTCTCGCTAACATCGGTATTCATCCTGGTTAATTTTCTTCTATGAGATCTCAAGTTTTCATATCAGATTCAAATTCAACTAGAGTCAACAACTGTTAACAGATTCTTCCAACTTTTCCACGTCCATCCTCTTCCTTTTTCTATAATCTCTTTACCTTAGAATTATTTGTTCTTTACTACAATATGTCAGTACTTGTGAATTGTATGTTAGCAACTGTATGTTAGGCATGTCGTCATTATGTTCAGTTCTTTCTAATTTAATATATATTGTATCATCTGGACAGCTGGAGAGGGCACAATACTTGTCAGAATTTCAGTCTAATTAAAAACCGATCTCTTACCGCTTCCGTTTTCTGACATGTCGCGTAGAAGATCTAACGGAATCCGCTATGGGGTCACGTGAAGATGACCTCTTGTAGGTGTGTAATGTTCGACTACTGAATATGCGACTTACAAAATATTGTAAGCTACCAAATGGCAAAGATTCTTTTCATAACCTTGGATAGGTTCGAATAACAAAACTATTCCGATGGGATTTTGCGGACCGACAGTTTCATTTTTATAAAATAAATTACATATGGTTGCCATTCAATAAACTTAAGTTTTGTAAGTCGCATTTTCATTAGTCAAACATTATACCCCTACAAGAGGTCATCTTCACGCGACCCCATAGCGGGAGCGGTGAGAGATAGATTTTAATTAGACTGTCAGAATTTGTGTAATTCTTATGAAACATTTATCAATGAAATATGTTTAAATACAAAATCATCTACGGAAGTGGATTTTTCATAATCCACCATACACACTAATTTCTACTGAAACGTCGAGGTCCTACCTCGCACCTCTTTTTCTATTTCGCAGTACATAAATTGTGTGGGGAAAAATCTCCGCTTGATAGGCCTCCTTTGAGTCGTTGAATTTCCATTTATTTTCACTTGACATGCAAATAATATTCTCGAGTGTCAAGTTTTTGATTACCTAACATGTCACTATTTACTGATGATCACGTTTAAAAAGAAATCATGAAATAAATTTCAAATTAATACGTCATGGATTCTTTTTCCGTTCCATTTTAATATGTATCAAAAGTTTTAATGTTCTATATTATTTTTTTAATTTTTCTCAATCAGAGGGCCTCTGCGAAGATAATGCCTCCATCTCTTGTTATGTTATAAAAAAAGACTGGTGCAACTGAAAACATAATTTTTGTCCGTTGTATTGCCATAAGTTTTACGACTGACATTTTCTGGGTACGCAAAAAACGTACACTGATGTTAAAAAATAAACCAAAACTTTAATTCAACTTTAAATTTTTAATAATACAATACAACATATGATTGATCTATAGATAAAACATAAAATTATCACAGATAACATTACAAATGTGCTAGGCATGTATTTGTGCTATACTTTCCACTTGGCAGATTAACAAATGAATACATGCAGATACAAACGTAAAATAAAATCACACGTACTGACAAAATATACCTCCAATGTAAAGGGAAAATTAAAAACAGTAAGGCCAGCATGAGTAATGTACATTCTATTCGACACCAAATTCAGTGTGTAATGTATCTTATTCATACAATTTTAAACAAAATATCAAATGTAAAAGTTAAGTGAATACACATTAAAGTAACTAGGAGTAACCGTAAGTGGGAATATTTCAAAACAATTTTTTCAACACATTTTTTTATTAAAAGTTCAAAAGCTTTTTATCTTCCTAGTTCACCTTTAAATGTTGAATATTTTTCGACATCTACTTAAGGGGCATTAGCTGTGTCTTTTTTAAAATATCTTTATTTTTATATACAATAACAATCAAAGTACTGAAACACGGTGACGAATGATACAGCTGTTACAACCAACCAGTAAATTCAAAATTTACAACATGACACAGCTTTAATTATATAACATCTTACTGATGCGAGACAGTATTCCACGATCTGGAATACACAGAGATGTACGTATGCCGATCACTAGGCATATAGTGTATGCTTTATTTTCTTACTCACAAAATTGTATATTTAAGCATTCATTACTTTAAATGTCATGCAGTTATCAGCATTTATAAAGATAAAATTTATCACAAAGATATTGACCTGTGAATGACCTGTGCAGTCGTTATATAATTAAAACACGTGTAGATTAGTATAGGTCAGGACAGCAAACATTAATTGATATTCCTCTTGTATACAACAGTAAAGCACGTATGGATATAAGGTAACGTTTGACTTATTAAGTCTAAATATACTATCTCAGGAAATACATTATTTGGAAGTTCCATTCATTTACTTTTCTTTATTGATCGTCCATGTAATCAAATAATTCCACATTTTGTTGTAAATTCATAATAATGAACTGTATTTTCAGGAATAGCTATCTACGTAATTAGCGGCGGTTTGGACCGAATCACGGGAATTCCTCGAGATCGACAATAACAAACACATGAACACATTAGAAACACTAATGGATACCGTAGGAGTAAGTTCACTGTGTATATATTATTATTCATGAAGTATTATTGATAAACTTAGTGTCAATTTTATTTTGCAAAGATCTATTCTTAGAAAAAAAGTAACTGTGAACTCAATTTTTGTGCGGAAGATTAAAGGTAAAAGAAATCAAATCTCACCAAATTTGGACCCTTTTAGCAATCTAACATGGGTAATTAGCGATCCAACATAGGTAAGTATCGCATCAAATATCAATGTATTGGAAGTTATTATTCAGGATCCAATGGAAAATGGTTCATAGCATTCGCCATATTCAAGACAATTTACAAAATATAAATTGCAGTTGTTAAACAGTTCGCCATTTTGAGTCAGACTCAATACTAGACGATCTGACGGGTGCCGATTGATTCACCCCAAAATCAAATCGCCCCATACCATATCGCCCAAACTTTTTCGCCCAAATTTATGGTTTCACCCAAAGTCATTAACCATATCATCCAAACTAAGAAACTAGTTCGCTCCATTTACAAATTAATTTTAATTTATCCAATACCACCCTGGCCATATCGCTCTAATTCCCTAATGCCAAGAAAATATATTGCACAAACTTCTTCATACCACTCGGAAGTGCTTGTACGCAGGTGAAATTATTAGGAATGCAGTTATTGTGAAAGGGTCTATTGTCAATGATGATTCATTAAATGCGATAACAATCCAGTGTCGTAATCCTTCATAGAACTTGTATATGGGCCTAAACATTTAAAGCAATATAATCAATACACACTATTTATGACCCAACTAGTCATTGATTTAATACGAAACAGTCATATGTTTTGTGGTAGGCTATAAATTTATGCCACATCGCCCCAAAAACAAAATAATGCTATATTGCCCAATTGCCAAATCGCCCCGAAACCAAAACAAAACAAAAATGGTGCTATCCCTATATAAAATTTCCAATAAAATTCAACGTTATGCAAAACAAAAGTAAAACACTCAATATCTATTGAGTGTATCCCTATATATTTTGTGGAATATAAGGCACCGCCATTACTTTTGTGACACATGTGTAATGTTCGGTTTTAGTCGCTTCTTTAACGGATCTTATTAAAGATCTTATAGCATTGGGGGATTCAGATTTGGGGTGAAATGGCATTTGTGCGAAATGGTAGACTGTGAAACTGAAATATGGGGCAATGGAAAATTTGGGAGCGATGACGTTGGGGCGAACTAACATTTTCATCAGGGGGAATGAGACGAAGTTGGGGCGATAAGGTATGGGGCGATAAAAAAAATGAGATACATACACACATAAGAATTCTTAAATTCCTATTTAGTTTGTTAGAATTGCTTGAAAAACCCATGTTTAGCACTTTATTAATTGCAATTGATTAATTCAACCTTACTATTTGTATAATTATGCATACCACACTGGACCTGACCTTATTTTCAGATAATAATTTATACAGGAGTTTAGGATTTTTTAATCCTGTGTATATCTCCTATTTGTTATTGAACATCAAGTACAAGTATTAAAATAAGAAAAAGTTCTAAACAATCTCTTTTTTTAAACACGATTAAAATATTGAGCAAAGTCCAAGCCATAACAAAGTTTTAAAAAATATATAATTTTATCTCTTACTCTGCAGAATTTATGAAATTCCTCCGAGGATACTATGTGAAAAATACAATTTTGCATTCTCATACCATAATTAGGTGAATGGAGGGCATCAACAATTTTTTTTTATCAAATATTGCCAGGACTGACTGACTGATAGACACAATATTTACAACATACCGGCTGTTATTTCTTTCATTGCAAGTATACAGACCAGTTGCATTTATATTCAATGCATGACACACAGCTGTTCATTTGTCACGTCATATGAAAACCTCCCCCAGAAAAGTCAATTACATAGAGTGAATTTCATATCCAGCTGACTACAGTTTCACATAAAATGGTAATATATATAAATATATGGATTGGTTTTAATTGTTTTTAAAAAACATGGAATATACATGCAATGACTCACGGAACAATTCACTTAGCAGCACTTTGTGCTGCAAAGAATTTTCCCCATTAGCTATTGCATGTATATTTTATGTTTTTTCAAAAACTGAAAAACAATCCTTACAACAAAACCCATATCACAACAACCCCCTTCATTTTAAGAGTGAGAATCAAATAATGAAGTAATTCTGGTGTCATTGTTTTTAGCATAGGTATTTTGAAATGAAATGTAATCAATATTCATTATCAAAAGACTGTGTTAAAGTGATAAATTTTATATCCATGACATTTTGTGAAATGGACTTGAATCACACAATGCTCATGCAAATTTTACTATAGAGGAATGAGGCAATTATTTCATTTACTCTCGGGTCATCATTTCATATAAATATAACATTACTGAATCATACTGCAAAATATACGCCAGAGCGAATATATATATATATATATATATATATATATATAATTTAAGATATTTAGACACATCACAGAGAGACAAAGAAAAAATAACATATAAACAATACAATAGATATAATATATGACTCAAATATAAACTATCCTCTTAAATATTCTCTTAAATAATAACAATCAAGCAATGACTCCTCAATTGGAAAACAAAACAAAAAACTGTTAAATGCAATATAGCTAAATCCTGAAGTACTTTATATATTTAAACAAAAAAGTATAAACACTAAACAGCTAAATCAAACTTGTTGATGCAGAAAGATGGTCAAAATATGGATCCATTTTTCTTCGCAATCCAGCCAATAATGCAAGTCAGCATATTGAATGTATGCATAAAACCGAATACGTTTAAATATGGTTATCTGTTTAACAAAATTACACAATAGTATGTATAAATTTATTAAATTCATTTTAACTCTCATCCCTTGATGCCTGAGAGAGAGAGAGAGAGAGAGAAAGAGAGAGAGAAAGAGAGAGAGATGTCATAAACATGTGTTAGTTCTTAAAATGTTAACCTACAAGCTAAGTCCTCACTGCGTTTACATCTGATTGTTTGTTTCAATCTTTTTTTTAAATACAGACCACAATAGACAAGTTATGCTATACCATGGTGGCCATATTTCAATGGTAGATGATAAAACCAGCTTATGATGTACCCATAAAAATAACAGCCCTTGACAAATATACCAGGACCTGGCACCATAAAAGTTAAGATTTACATAGGTCTAAAAAATTTACTCAACTTTGACTATTCTTGTAATTTGATTGGCTGAGAAGGCCAAGTTGAGGATATACTTAGATTTGAGTAAATTCTTAAGTTCTATGGTCCGAGCCAAGCAATCTTTTTCACAATTCAGCTTTGGTTTCAGTGTAATTCAACCCCACTCTATCTATATTTGACATACTCCATAGTTTAAAAATGATAAAGTGTTGTAATACAAAAGTCAAAGTTTCTGAGGTTTGTATTTTTCTAGAGCTGAAGGGAATACCAAACATGTTTATGCCAATATCCTCCTTTTTCTACATGTATACATGTATTTCCTACCTTAAAATGTCCTTTGTGATTTGTGAACTCCAAAAATGAATCAATATAATATCAGTTGAATGTCTATAGAAGGGTTGCATTTAGCAGTATTATGTGAGGGTTATTTCCCTTTGATGGCCATACTGTATATGACAGGTATTCTTCTTTAAGCAACCAAATTGGATCAAATTGTATTAGTAAAAAGGGACAACATCATTTTTTCCAAAATTTGCTCATTAGATTAATGAAGACCTGAAATAAATATTTCTATCCAAAAAGATTTAGAATAATATTTCATTTACTCGTAATTTGGTTAATTTATTAAAGGGGCATTAGCTGTGTGTGTGTGTGTGTGTGTTTTTTTTGGTTTTTTGTTTTTTTACATTTCTTTCCTTATTTACTACATAGATTAATATACAATAACAAAACAGAGATATACACAGGCATAAAAATACTTAAATTCATATATATTTTGTGAAAATTGCTTGAGAAACCCAGGTTTAGTACTTTTCACTTACAAATGATAAACCCATCCTTATTATTTGTTCATGAATACCACACTGGACCTGTCCTTATTTTCACAAAATCTATAGGAATAGAAGATTTGTTATGCTTGTGTACACGTATATCTCTTATTTGTTATTGTACATCAAGCACAAGTAGTAGAAGTAGAAAAAATCGAAATAATTGTTTTTGGTAAACACAGCTAATACCCCTAAAAGGAAAATGCTGCCATACAATACTGCTTACTGAAACCCATCTGTATGTCTGCCATCTGGCCATGATGAAAAATTCTAATAAGAAACATGATGTGACCCTTAGTAGAGGTAATAATGATTGTTATCACAGTGATATGTAGAATACCAAGCAATAAATGTTATGCAATGAGAAGATTGCATTTTGACTTACCCATTACAGTAGAATGTGTAGAAAGTATTACAAATAAAAATTCATTTCATTTTACAAAATTACAGTCAAAACTTGTTATGTCGAGATCTGTAATCTCAATTTACCCACTTAATTTGAGATCAAGCACTGGTCCTGGCAATTTTCCTTTTATATTTTATAAAATATTATAAACATAATACCAAAGTTATGCTCAAGACAATAGTTTCCATCAATTAGACTTCATCAGTTGAGCTCCAATTTATTTGCAAATTTTCTAAAGAGAAAGTGGTATCCTACAAGGCCAAATAATAAATCTGAATGTAAGGCCAAGACCTGATACCTCAAGATCAGAAAAGTAGAAAAAAAACGCTAATGTCTATGTCAAAACATTATCCCAATGTTCAATTTCAATGTGAAAGTGATCACAGTTATCTCAAAATTTATTTCTTTTACATTGGCATTAAATTATTGTGATTATATAACTAGTGCTGAACAAATATGCTGCGTGTATTATTTTTTAAGTACATACAATGAATAAAAATTTTCACAAATACACAAACATAAATAATTTCTTCTTTATATTTGCTTTTAATATTTTTTGACAAACCAAATGATATTTGTTGCCGTCAGCGTGCATAACTGCTAACAATAAGAGACAAGCAATATACATTTAGGCCTACAAGAAATCTTGGAATTACTGAAATGCTCATTAGAGGAATCAGGATTCTATTTAGTGGCAGACCTTTGAACTTGAGGACCCGCTTATCTCAATTTTTTTGTTTGATCCCGATGACTTTGAGATAACAAGGTTTGACTGTACATTCATTTTGAGTAAAAAAATAAGCAATGTGACTCAATAGATTCCAGAGTGGAAAACTCCAGTCGTTTTGAAAAATAAAATAGTAGAATAAGCAGTTGAACTAATGGTATGATGTGCTCATCCACAAGCCATATGGGCTTTTATTTTGAAGTGAGGGACATGACTCCTTAACCAAACTAGGTAAAAGAAGGATTTAACTAACAAGTAAACTTGATCTATTGTCAGAAAAGTCCAATCTTTGATAAATTTATACAAACATAGTCCCATAACTCATCGGTGGCAAAAGTCAAAATTGTCCAAATCAAAAAGTGCAAAGTCTTGAACCAACCTTAAAAGTTTGTGTAAATTTTTCGCGTGGATTCAACGTATTGTCAAACATTTTTTAACAAATTTTAACAAATTAAGTCCCATATCTTCGCAATAAGACACCCCAAAAAATCGTAAAATTCAAAAGGTGCCCAGTCTTTATAAAACCAAATATTGTGTAACAAATTCATAACAAAATAAAGTCCTGTAACTCCATAATGGCAAACATTAAAATTGTAAAAATCGAAAGGTGCCTAGCATTCATGGAACTAAACATTGTGCAAAAATTGTGTATGGATTTGTCAAGGCTAACTTTAGTTATTTGGCGATGTGCATGGACGGAAACAGTATACCTCAATACGTCTGTCATAGATGGGGGTATGGAAATGTATTTCAATTTTTATTTTGCCTAAATGTTTATGGATGTGATTAATTAATATGTGACTACAATACACCACCTTCAATAAAATGGGAACTAGAATCATTCACTTTGATACAAATCTAGATGTTCATGTATAAATATGATTAATATAAATATGAACATATAACACTTGTACATAAACATGGGAATTGGAATCATTTACTATGATACAGATTCAAATATGTACACTCTACATTCTTATCATTTATATATAAAACACAAATTTCTATGGAAACCTAAAAACCACCCATTATATCCATGTTTTTTTTATTGTGTAGTTGAAATTATGATTATCAATAATATATATGTGACATATTTGAGGAGTTTTATATCATTATCCCCTTGAAATTTTTTTTTACAAAAATATCTATAAAATAACAAAATATCAATAAAGTCAAAGCTTATCAAATGGCTGGCACGACAGAGAAAATAGCTAAATTTTCTTATTCACAAAATGATACAGAGAGATTAGTCTAGTTAGTATCCCAATAGACCTTTTTCGAGTTGTTCCATTTCATTCAGTTTTGTCAGAATAATTTGTAAATTTACAATAATATTATAACTCATCCATCTTAGTGTAGCAACTTCTTTAGAATTTTAACTTAATTTTGATTTTGATTTTCATTCAACTGATGATAATACTTAAAACTTGTCAAATTTCGCAGACCAAATAACTCTTTTTTTCAAATTCTGCATCTTGTTGTGAGGTTCTTCATATCATGTATAAAAAACAATTCCATGACCATGTTTTTCTTGTGAAATACATATGTCTCCTTAGCTGACATGATAACCCCATTTCCAAATGTTTGAAACTTAAAGATATTAAAGTAAGAATATTAGAATATCAACCCAAAATTAAATATCTCATCAAAGACAGGCTTCTTCCCATCCTAAAAAGTCTGTATGGAAATGTAGTCAAATCACCAAACTGGATCTGAAATAGACATGATAGATAAGTAATATACATGTAATTAACCATGTGGGGACTACAGTAAATAAATAACACAGTACTGAATTGCTGTGTAAAGACTAGAATAAGAGGATCCTTCTATCTATTTTAGATAGTTTACAGTAAATAAATGACACAGTACTGAACTGTTGTGTAAAGACTAGAGTAAGAGGATCCTTCTACCTATTTCAGACAGTATACAGTAAATAAACGACACAGTACTAGATTAGAGTAAGAGGATCCTTCTATCTATTTCAGACAGTATACAGTAAATAAACGACACAGTACTAGATTAGAGTAAGAGGATCCTTCTACCTATTTTAGACAGTATAAAGTAAATAAATGACACAAACTTTCTAATGACAAGAGATCCCATAGGGATCTTGTCTGATCTATGACAGACTGTTCTTTTCTTTTATTTTGTGTCTCAACATTGAATTTGAACTTAAATCCATATTTCTGTAAAATACTTTTTTCACAAGATTATAGTGAAACTGAACTTGAACTGAACATGTTACAGTTTAAGAGAGAATGGAATTCAACATGGCCAACAGGTGTCCATCTTAGATTTTGATCTCTCTGAAAATGTAATACGCATATTAAGACCTAAGGGGGAACCTCCATAATCAATTTCAAAAAGATTCCTTCAGTACATTTTGAGAAATACATACTTCCATTGTCAAAATCCAAGATGGCCACCAGTCAGCCATGATGGAATCCAATCATTCTGAAAATGTCATATGCACAACTAGACCTCATGGGAAACATTCATGTCCAATTTCAAAGAAGTCCCTTCAGTCCTTTCTGAGATATAGCAATAACAAACTTCCTATGGTAAAAATCCAAAATTGCCACCTAACGGCCATATTGGATTACTATCTCTCTGAAAATGCAATATGCACAACTAGATCTTAAGGGGAACCTTCATGTCAAACTTCAATGAGATCCGTCAGTCCTTTCTGAGAAATAGCGGTAAAAACATCCTTTGGTCAAAATCCAAGATGGCCTTCTGTTGGCCATGTTGGATTCTGATCTCTCTGAAAATGTAATATGCACAACTACACCTAAAGGGGAACCTTCATGTGAAATTTCAAGGAGATCCCTTCAGTCCTTTCTGAGAAATAGCGATAACAAACTTTCTTTGGTCAAAATCCAAGATGGCCGCCTGTCAGTCATGTTGGATTCCAATCTCTTTGAAAAAGTAATATGCACAACTAGACTTCAAGGGGAACCTTCGTGTCAAATTTCAAGTACATCCCTTAAGTACTTTCTGAGAAGTAGCGGTAACAAACTTCCTTTGGTCAAAATCCAAGATGGCCCCCTGTCGGCCATGTTGGATTCCGATCTCTCTGAAAATGTAATATGCACAACTAGACCTCAAGGGGAACCTTCATGTCAAATTTCAAGGAGATCCCTTCAGTCGTTTTTGAGAAATAGCGTTTACAAGAATTGTTCAGGACGGATGGACGACGGACTGACGACTGACAGACCACAGATGCAGGGCCATATGAATAGCCCACCATCTGTTGATGGTGTGCTAAAAATCAGCTTAGAATTAGAGGGAGCTTGAACCTGCACTGACCAGAAGTGAGAGACTTCACGGTTCAAAGCGTGATGCTCTAACCAATTGGCCCGGGATTCCCATTTTAGACAGCATAATAAACATGTATCACATATTACATCAAGAAAAAATTATGCACATATATATACATTTATATGTGTGTGTGTGTGTGTGTGTGTGTGTGTGTACTAGAGTCAGGGCTTTTTCTATAGTATCATGGAAAAAATAACCAATTAGGTGTTCAGACCGTTAACCATAATAAAAATAGATTACTGCAGGAAGAAATGCATTTAAAAAAGAGATGCCATTACATTTTTGCTAGCTATTTTTATCAATTTCTCACACCAGTACATTCACATTAAAATTCCAAATTGTGTCACCCATGACATTTCCTAAATCTGGCAGAGAGAGGCCTAATAGTGTGCCTGACTAATCTTAACTGTTTGTTCTAATCTATTCTTTTCCATATGACACACAATATAGTTGATGCACTTCATTCAGTAATAGATAAATTTAGAATTAATATACATGTACATAGATACATGAAAGCCTCAGTTTATATGTCAATAACAAATAAAGCAGTTTTGGCCTATTTAAAAAATTTCAACAGTAATAACAACCCGCTTTGATGAAGCTCAGGGCTGCTAGAAACAATTTTGAAAGACAGTCACTCAATTACATGAACAATTTCAAAATACTTGACTTACAGAGCTTGGAGATGATTTTTTGGTGGTGAACAGACGGATGCCCACTCAAATGTTAACCATGACAAAGCAAATCCTAAATACCACATCTGTAGTTTTTGTTTGTTTTATTGTTGATTAACGTCCCGCTCAAGAATCTTTCATTCATATGGAGACATCATCAAATGCAGATGAAGGGCTTCAAATTTAGGCCTATGCTCGGCACTTAAGGCCATTGAGCAGTGAGGGTTCTTTAACGTGCCAACATCTACTGTGACACAGAGCCTCGGGTTTTACCATCTCAGTCCAAAGGACAAGAAACCGACCTGCTGCCGGCTGGACTTGAATCACAATCTCACGATCAAGAGTCAAACGTGATACCGACTCAGCCAGGCCGACTCCACATATTTAGAATATATACACCAACATGACAAACCCGCCTTGTTTTCAAGTTAAATGCAGTAGAATTTATTGTCACAAATCATGCAAATTAGTTTACATATATTGAGCAATATGGATTAGATATGCTTGTTTATGCCCAAAAACAATGTCTGACAATGGAGAAAATAAATCAGGGGTAATTCAAAAACATTATTATTTTCTTCAAAATTAAAAACTGTTTAAAAGTCAAAATACATAATTATACACAGGAAATGATAACTTACTTATGGTATTCCCCATGTGTTATATCACTGTGCCGCATGTAAATTTCACATTTCCAAACTGGTAACGGTTCTCTCCGACCATTACATCCCTTGAATTCTTTACCACCAAACAGCAGAAGAAATGGCGCAATGTTCTGCAATATACATGTACAAGATAAATGTATGGTTTCTATGCAGTTCATGCAAACAAGCATTTGAGCAACGATACAGAGAATATGATTCTCATTGACAGTTTTAAAATATAAGATGTCTCCAACATTTGCATATTTTCATTTTCAAAGGCACCAGAGGTCTAAACTATTTTTGCAAACCTGGTAAAAATACTAGTATAATCTATCAACGATTTGCAGTTCATGTCTACTTTGTTTACATAATTAACATTTCTTAACATGTTGAAGACAAAAAATACATGTATATCCAAAGTAATTTAGCAATTTTCCAGAATTTCAATAGATGAAATGGACATCTAAATTTAATACATTCACACATACAAACACACACATACACACACAAAAAAACATAAACAAAATAAAGATATTGAGTCCATTTGTTCTCCAATGAAAGTGGGGTTTTGTTAATTAATTTCACTTAATCATCAGATTTGAATTTTACAGCAATGTTTTTAATTTTACCATACATAACTGAATTGTGAATATGCAAAATTAATTTTTTTGTTTTCTAACAAATATTTTTACCTGTTAACTTTAATACAAATTTTTGTAAAAGTTTGTGTGGGCAAAATGCACAGTTACAGTACCCATAATTCTATCTGATTTATGCATAAGTAGATCATATGCAAATCAGAAATAGACTGGCATGGGATTGTATCATAATTAATTGTATCATAGTTAAATCATTTTTTTTTTCAACTGAAAAAAAAATCTGAATAATAAAATCTTCATCATCTTTAATACAATGCACAAAACTATGTAACTGAAATAATGTCATCTCATTAGTAGTATTCTTGCCATGCTGGATGTAAACAACATAAAAACAAACAAAAAATGATAACTTGAAACCCATGTTGACTTGCAATTGTGAGATGATCACTTATTGACCAGTCTGCATAAATTAAGTATGAAACAAATTAGGCCTATTGATACATGTATGTGAACAAAAAAGGTAAATTTCATGTCATTCTATGTTATATTTGTTTATAATATATATAAATTTAAATGCATCCTATAGATATAAAGGCAAGATGATGTTGAATCAATTTTCATACATAAGCCAATAGGTACTGCATGTAAGTAGCAGGCTTCTTGTCGACTAATTTAGGTCGCCATGTGGTTTGAAAACTGTTCATATATACAGTATTACGCTGTTCAACATACTGTATTTAAATCCACAAAAGTTTCTTGAAATTTGTAAGAAATCTTGCATTATTAGTAATAGGAAACTCTTTCCCTTGAATTTGTTTATGCAATTAAAATTAATTTTTAATTATGTATAACCTTTAAAATAACAATGATGAGTATTTTAAAAATATAAATTATGTATTTTTTGCAAGAAATGACTAAACTGCACTTTCAATGAAGATCAAACGGATTGTTCATGTGTGATAGTGAAATATTTTATTATACAATTATATGTACAACATCTGAAGTTTTGCAATGTAATTCAGAAAATATTTCTAATGTAATTTAATAATAAAAATAATTAAATCTGTTTCTGTGAATTCCACTTTTATTTACATTGAATTCAATCACATGACTTAAGGCTATGTAATCCTAACCATATACATGTGTGTTTAGTGAACATGCATTGGTCATTTATGTTATATATGCTCAACGGTCATTAGTTGGAATGATTCCGGCCGATATTCTTTTGTAAGAGAGAGGGGACAGAGAATGAGAGAGAGAATATGGCTGACACATAAACCATCGTAGCCTTATTGTACATTTCACACTACAGCATTCATTTATGCAACATCTGACATCATGACAGAGTGACAGCAAGTTTAATCCCGTACTTTCATAATTTTCATATTTTCTGATAATTTCCATAATTACTCGAAATTGAGAGATTTCCGTTTCGTAGATCATGTTCTTTTATTCATTTGATATAACTGTAAATGGTGTTTTGATGTTTAAACACCACATATGGTAATATGCATATTATGTTGATGCACTTTGGTGCATTTTACAGTGCATCATCTTACGTAAACATTTGTGTATTCCATAGGTTTATCAAATCTTACCCTGTGAAGCAAGTATAGGTATCAGGTATTTTACATTACTTATTTCTGTCAAGTGCATAATTAATCAATTCTTACTAAATAACATGATACTGAAATACATACTTACCATACTTCCACTATTAAATACTATTGCAACAAAAGGATTTTTTACTTCCCATTGAATTTATTAAATATTTCATATCATGGGAAATAACTATTACTTCCTGTAAATTACTTGAGTATTGTTTTTACAGTGATAGTAATCATTGTCATGTACAGTATCATATATATATATATATATATATATATATATATATATATATATATATATATATATATATATATAATATTCATGTTTCATTGAACTTAGTACTGTTTTTCATGTAATATTTCAGGGTTCAGAATTAGAGAAATATTTCTATATAGATGTTGTTAAACTGATAAACTGATGATCATTATGTTGGAATAAATTCTCATGAAACTGAGCCACAAGTGATAATCCTGTTACACATGTACAAAATATACACATAAACATGTACAGTGAAACCTGTATATAGGGGCCACCCAAGGTACCAGAAAATATTTACCTTTATGTGCAGGTGACCATTATACACAAGTTCAATTTAGTTGAAGTATGCAGTCAAGGGACTTGAAACAACTGGCCTTTATAAATAGGTATTCCTTATATAGAGGTGGCCACTATAGCAGGTTTTACTGTATATGCAAATGTTTACATCCTTTACACACATCCCCACGACCTGAAAATCCTAAATGTGTATGTGAGAGTGAATGACACATGATTTATCGATAGCAACAAGAAACAACTGGCCTTTTGGGTGAAGTATACCAAACAAAATGAAACTTGTCTGATTAACTTGTGCTAGTCCATCGTTTCTGTGGAACATGTGAAAGCTGCTCAGTATTTGTCCAACACGTCAACATCATACAATATAAGATATTCATAAATTAAATCAACGATATCAAATGAAATCAGCCACCTCTGTGACAATTGGTGTGTTAACCTGATTCTGGCTTTTCATACATGTACTTTCCTGCCTCAGAAATAATCTTTTTATTAAATGGTTATAGTATGTACACCAAATTGGGGAAAAAAACCACATGTATTCTGCATTGGGAATGATTTTTGGCCCATGTGAAGACTATAAAAGGCCTAATGTTAGACCTACACTCTGTTAACAGTAGATAGTGCATGTAAAACTGCACAACAAACAAAGAGAGTTGCTAAATAAAAATAAAAAGTATCAGACTTTTATGTTTGAACATATTTGTCTTATTTCTCAAAACTTAAGTTATTATCTTTACAAAGTTTAAAAAGGTATGAGCTTCATTGAATGATTTTTTAAACATTGTAACTAAAAAGGGGATGTAACTCCCATAAGGGGGTTACCATACAATTTCGACCCTATTGACTTTGCTGTAGACCTTTGCATGCTAGACATTTTTGCTTCTTTCACTTTTACTCTACCTATTATACTTTTCAAGATAATGTGAAATAAGAGGCCCATGAGGGCCTCAATCACTCCCTTGAGAAACAACTACAAATGTGGAAAGACCCCCCCCCCCCCCCCCCTGGGCAATCTGGCTGAAAACTACAAACTTGGCAGAAGACCTTGAGCACTTGTTTCTTATCTAGTTTTGTCAAAATACCTTCAGTGGTCTCAGAGAGGAAGTCGAAAATATGACAAATTTACGGACTGACGCCGGATGACGGACGACAAATGGGGAGTGATCACAATAGATCAATTGAGCGTTGGGATCAGGTGTGCTAAAAACATTCAGAGAAATGAAAAATCCACTAAAAAGCAGAAATAGCTCCCATAAGGGGTGACCTGACAATTTTGGCCGTAGTGACTTTGTTGTAAATCTTTGCATGCTGAACATTTTTGCTTTTTTCACTTTTACTCTAGGTATTATACTTTTCAGGATAATGTCAATAAAACATCCAAAAACATAGATTCACAATAAAGGGGAAAAACTCACATAAGGGTCGATTCGACTGCAACAGTATTTGTAGATTTTTGTGAGCTGTTCATTTTAAGGTAACAGTTTTTTCTATGGCTTTAATAAAGCAGCTTTACGTAGTTATACTTCCATTTACTTAGGTGCCTGTGACCTTGACCTTTGACACCTTTGACCATATGACCTTGTGCCCATCAATATATTGTGAAAACCACTGATTTTTCTCTTCCTATCTTGTAGAGAGTGATTAATATAATGGTTAAAACCACCTGTTCCTTTTATCCCTTGATTTTTATCAGTTTTATAGCAATTTTGGTCAGTCTATGTCCAGTCATGCTGTCAAAATTCCACGCTTCATATTTACAAAAGAAAATCAAATCCCATATAGATTAATTAAATTGAAACTTAATCAGTTTTAGTTTTCAAACTATAATAAGCCACTTTTGTCTTTGTTTGTCTGAATGTTTTAAAGATGTTGTGTGTATAAGATTGTGTACATGAAAATGTTTAAATCAACAAAAGATGGACTTTCGTTATTTTCATTTTTTTGGACTTTATGTGTCAAAAACTAATTGGAATTTTTATTTACTGTTGTGAACCTATATTTGTGAGTATGTTACTTGTCATTTCAAAGTGTTAAATGTGTGTTAAATGTTTTTATTGTAAATAAATGTTTAGTCTTAGTTTTAATTCCTTGTGTCTGTTGTTTCTGGAGCGATGCTAAGGAAAATGAGATGATGATCATTTGAAGTTTTGTACATTCAGTTTTTCTCATTTCCCCCACACATTGTATTTTCAATTTTTTTTTATTTTCACTATTTGTACTTGATTTACAATAGAAAATAAGATTTATGCACAGGCAAAAAAATCTTATATTCCTATATATTTTGTAAAAATAAGGTCAAGTCCAGTGCAGTATTCATATACATATAGTAAGGTTGATTTAATCAATTCCAGTTGTTCCAACCTGGGTTTCTCAAGCGATTTTCACAAAAATATAGGAATTTAAGAATGTGTGTGCCTGTGTATATCTGTTTTTTGTTACTGCGTATCAATCTAAGACTAAAAAACAGAATGACAAAAATTTACATTATTGTTCACTTTCCGTACCGTGATCATAAAATAATTAAATATCCTGCTCCAAAGCTTTCTGAGAATAAATATTTACAAACAAGACTTTTATTTTCTCTCGTAAAATAAGTCATAACTGACCTCTTGGGTGTCAGGCTAAGATTTTCTTACCTCTTTGGTGGTCGGCTCAGATTTTCGGCCATCTTGTGTGGTGGTCTCAGATTTTCTGCCACCTTGAGTGGTGGGCTCAGATTTCCTGATGTTTGATCCATTACTTTGATAATTACTGTTTTTGCTTTCTTCAATATCTTTATTCTGAGTTACCTGTTCTTGTGCAGGCATATTTTGGCAACTGGAATGTGTTGAGGTATCAATAGTAAATGAAGTAGATGCCACTGTAACAGATGCAGGAATCCTTACATCAGAATCACCTGAACTCCAAGAATGTTCTACTTTATTTGACATGGGACTATCTCCATTTTCACTCTCCCAACAGTGGAAACAATTCCTTTCTTGCAAAGAAATTAAAGTCTCTACACTGGAAGGTCTCTCAGGAGATGTGGTACATTCAACTCTGGTCTCATGCAAACTACCCATTGAACTTGATCTGCTTTTTATGAGAAAATGATTGTTTTCAGATTCAAGATGCGTGTGTCTTCCAATAATATTCCATTCATTTTCCTGAGAAAACTGTCTTTGTCTGAAGTGATTCATTTTAATCATTTTTTGACAGGTATTATCCCAATGTCTTTTATTTTGTCGGTTAGTATTTTGACAGTAAGTTCTCTCACAGACATCCAGGTCTTCTATCACCAGATCCTTCTGAGAATGTGGACTATATGGTTTAACTCTGATCAAATTTGGTATGAGGATATCATTAAGACATAAATGAGCTTGGCCTCCTGCTACAGATTTCCTTCCCTTTTTTATATACTGTTGCTTTTGACTTCGAATATCTTGACCTAATTTGTAAACAGCTTCTTCACTTGGACTACTAACATCCATCACTTCAGCATTGTTTAAGAGGGTCAACTTATCTATACTAGTTGATATTTCAAGCCCCGGGTTATCTATTCCTTTCAGGCTTGATTGGCTAGTATCTGAACACACACTTTGATTGGATAGTTGTCTACAATCCATCAAAGGAGACTTTTCTATATTTTTTTTACTCTGAGGCGTTGTCATGACAACTGGAAATATTGTCTGAGACACTGATTTATTTTCAGTTGACATATTAATATCTAAGTGATTGGGTCTTTGAACTTTCAGGTCACCGTCATTTGAGATCTCTCCTTCCCTTTTTTGTCCTTTTGGCATTACTCTGTTTCTCGCAGATGAATACACTGGACTAGTCCTGGGACGTCTATGTCTAGAAGTTGTGCCTTTGTTTTGCAAATAAGGCATAGAGTGAGTTCTAACTGAACTTTCTGATTTATTTGAGATCGTGGTGACTAAAACCATGGAATGCCACATCCGTGGTGAAGGAGTTATACTTGATAACTGTATGTGACTCCATCTTAAGTTTGCTGCGAAGAAAAATCAGTTCAATTAATCAATTACTTTAATGCCTAAAGGTACATGTATAGCTTTTATCTTCCTAAAAATACATATAGTAGTTGATCTTTCTGAAAAATACATACAGTAGTTGATCTTCCTAAAAATACAATGTTCCTTAACAGTCACCTGAGTAAAACATGAAACAGCCAGAATAGGCTGATCATTGGTTCCTAAAAGAAAGTTTTTTTTTTTTACAGATGTACAATAATTAGACCTTTTTGGAGCCCCTTTATGACCTATAACCTTTTTATCTGCAAAATTTTTTGCTTCTTTCAATTTCTCTCTATTTTACTGTTCAAGACAAATGGGCAAAACATGAAAAATCCACTATAAAGGGGAAATAACTCCCACAAGGGTCGACCAGATAATTTCTGTCCTGTTAACTTTTTCTAGACCTTAGTGTGTTGAACAGTTTTGCTTCTTTCGATTTCTTTTTATCTATTATATTTTTCAAGATCTTGGACAAAAACAGTCCAAAACATGACAAAAATGCCAAAATTTTGCCCTTTTGGGGCCCCTATTGGTCCCAGCCCCTTTTAATTTGCAAACATGCAGCTTCACATGGGACAATTTCCTGTCAAGTTTGTTTAAAATTAGTCCAATGGTTCTTGTGAAGAAGTTGAAAGTGTCTAAAATTTGACAAACAAGAATTACACATAATTATATGTCTCGTCGGTCCCTACTTTGACATTAAATGCAGCAGTAGACTTCTTACATGCAATAGGGACCCTTTTATGCACCACTAAATGTGTCTCCCCATAGCAATTAACCATTTCAAGATGCATGTAGCTTTGAGGCATCGCCTGGGACCGGCCTGACATTGCCTAAATTACACGCCTGGCATTAGACGTACGATGCTTCAAGGCAATAAAAAAAAAAAAAATTAACTCTTTGAATTTCAATACTTCGATCTCTGCTTTTTGTACGATTTATGACTCCAAACTGCAGCTACATGACCGTGGAATTATCAAATTTTATTTCCTCTAGTTATCAATTAAATCGAATGCGAGTATACTGTGTTTTTGGTTTGAGATTACTTTGTTTTCGTTTGAAACTTATTTTCGTGACCGCCATTTTCAGGGTATCCCTAAATACCAAAATGACTGCAATTATTAAATCGACATCGAATCAACATCAATAATTAATATAAATAAAATAGGGACTAATTGTGATTGGCAACGTATAACCATCTATCTAGTCTGTATAGATGCTGCTGGCAACTGTCCTCCTGCACGTAAATTTTAAATATTTTGAAAGGGGATTGCCGCATTTGTTTACCCCCCCAGGAAATACTAGACCAATAACTACTTTGGGACTGGAAAAAGAACCAATTGATTTTTTTTCTCTGTTATTCACTGATATGATTATCAATTTTGTAATTAATGAAACTGACAGATATGCAAATAAACAAATTACTGAACACCCTGAAAAAAACAAGTCCCTTTGGACAAGTCCAACAACTGGAGAACTTAAAGCATTTTTAGGACTTTGTCTTTTTATGGGGATAGTAGTAAAACCTGACATTAAATCCTAGTGGACAACAACACAACACACAACACATGAAACCCCATATTTTGGAAAGACCCTGAAAAGAGAGCGCCTTCTACAAATATTGAGATACCTACACTTTTCAGATTGTGAAGTAGCTCCGCAACCTGGGAATCCTAATTACTCATTGTTGTATAAAGTTAATGCATAATTAGAAAAATTTACAAACTCTATGCAGGAACAATACATTCCTAAACAACAGGTGTCTGTTGATGAAAGCATGGTTCTTTTTAAAGGTAAACTTTCTTTTAAGCAATACATGCCTGCTAAACCCACTAAATAGTGCATTAAGATGTGGGCACTGGTAGAGGCTGACACTGGATATGTTTTATATTGTCAGGTATATAGTGGCAAAACTTGCCTGTGATTGATCTTAATTAATTAACAACCCTGTCAATCAAAAGTCAATTAAACTATGACCTGCTTGTTACCCCGTTCTCAAAACACCTTTTGTTTAATCTTCCAGGTAAGGAACCCTTACGACATTGACTTTTTATAAATTCACTGATAATTACTCAAACTTCCAGGTTTCAAGAGTGAAATATAAAGGAATATACAAATCAGGACTTTGAATCGACTTCGAGGTTTCCCGAACTTCCAGATTTCGATGTTCGAGAGATCGAGAGTTAATTTACTTGATTTATGAAGGAAAAAAAATTGGAACCTGTACGAAACTTCAAGCCATCCAGATTCACCTGTACATATATATGGTTTAAGGGTGGGGCTGTGAATGACTTTTCCGTTATAAGTAAGAATGTATATTTCGGAAGTGGGGCAGGACCCCCAAATACACAACTGAATGTGTTTTCCAATAACAATTAAAAATATATATAGTTTAAGGGTGGGACTGTTAACAGTTTTTAAGTTATAAGCAAAATTATAAATTTCAAGTAGGACCCCTATATGCACCACTAAATGTGTCTCCCCATAACAATCAATATTATATATGGTTTAAGGGTGAGAATGTAAATTGTTTTTAAGTTATAAGCAAAATAATAAATTTCAGGGGGTGGGCAAGAACCCCCACATACACTACTGAATGTGTTTTCCCATAACAATTAATGATATGTATGTTTAAAGTCCGGCTGAGAATTGTTTGAGATATCTGTAAGGTCATCAATGTTTACAAGGCTTGTAATTGGTTGGCCAGTAGCTGGTCAGTGGTAAAATCAATAAGTTCGAAAATGTTTCGTTATGTGTGGCTTTCACCTGTCAATTGGTTAACCAGACTAACTTCACTCATTAAACAAACGGCATCAAAACTTGCCATTCATGAGATTGAATCCGCACCCGAATTTGTAGATTTTGACATTGACATTCCGGTAAATGAACACTTAGGCAAAAACTGGGAGTTATCTCCCTTGCATGAGTTGAAAAGTCAGTGTGAGCTGGATGAATGTGACAGTGACAAAGACGATGAGGTAGAAACACAAGAAAACATTGATGAACATAGAATATGGAATGACAAAGTTGGCTTAGAATTGGCTCTAAAACTAATATGACACCGGTAATAACATAATTGTGAAACATGCAGAGAAACTACCATATTTTACGGCCTATAGGTCGATATTTTTTTTCTCCATAGTTGTGACCTCGACCTATTTACCGCATCGACTTATCTTAAAAAAAAAAACAGTGAAAAATTTAACTTGTATCTGCAATTCCTCATTTTAACATCGTAATTCAAAATTTTCCACAGGATAATCTAGGGGCCTACTCCAAACACCCATTTGTATTTACACTTAATAGGACTATTAAATGTGACCTCGTGTGTGCGTAATGCACTGTGTTCATAATTAAGTGACAAAATAATGATCTTTCAAGTTACAATATATTTGGGATTCAAGACTGTGTCAGAAACTGTGTAATAAAAATACATCGTTTACATTATATTTATACCAGACAGTTTATACTTTTGAATGATTCCCTTATCTCGGCACCCCACTGTGAAGTTGAAGTCTTCATTCAGACTTTCAGGACACTACAAGCTGTGTTCACTGGAGTGTGACCTTCAACTGATAAGGATCTCGCGGCAGTCTTTGAAGTTGGGAAAGTTTTGGAAAAAGTGTTACATAAATTAATTGACACTAAACCTTGAGTATTTAATTGTTTGACAATTGCAGCAGCATAATAATTTAGGTCAGTGTAAGGATAAGACAAGGATTGAGATCGCTTGTGTAAACAGCATAAAGAATTTAATGATGATTTGACAGGTAACATAATGACGATGCTTGTATACATAATCAGTACACACGAGTAATATAAGTGATGTTAAATATATATATAAAATGCAACTTCTATGCTTTTTAATACCGTATCGTAAAATAGGCCGATCACTCTGATTATTTTAGTAGGCTACCATCGTGTTAGCACCAGTTATTAAACATAAACGATGCATTTTTGTGTTCTCCCATTCATGTTTCCATCTCTGCCGACATCGACCTGTCCTCCATTTCGACCTATCTAATACTTAATCCTGGATTTTTGCCAATAATCGGCCATTCGACCTATCCCCCACATCGACCTATAGGCTATAAAATACGGTAATAACGCAACTTGAGTGTAGGGTTGTGTGTAGGGAGAGACAGAAAAAACAAACGGAAATTACGTGATTTTTTATTAAACAAAAATAGCTTTTTAATTTCATTTTATCTCTGCATGTACATGATATTTAAGTTTTAAGACTGACCTGGTTTAACACAAACTGTAGTTATTTAATTAGCATAAATATCATCAGTGTTTTACAAGTAAAGTTTTACAATTCCATTGAACTTTGCACACGTGCATCTTATATGAACTCTTTAAAAAAAAAATGGATATTTTGTGCATGCTGCATATTTTATTAAATAGATGACTTTTATTTTGTGTTCTTGCTTGATGTTTATTTTGTTGCATTACATCATTTTAGCAGTGAATGGTCATCCTTAATTTAGCAGACACTTCTTTATAAAGGACATTTTGATTAGTAGAGCAACTTTCCACTAAACACAGGTTTTACTGTACATGTATTAGATTCAAAATATCTGCCAACTCATTCTTTCTATATTTAGCCATGACAGCCATGTTTGCTCCAAGCCGCTTATATCAATTTATTAATGCAGATGCCTATACAAAAAATTGATGGTATTCTAGCAATTTAACACTGTATTGCTTTTTGGGGATTTTGGCCACACCCAAAAATTGCCTCATCCCTGGAGGCTGAAGATTTGATACAGGGGCCATGAAATTTGCAATTTTGGTAGAACAACTACAGGACATTACAACCATATAAAGCATTTTTTTCAGTAAGGTACCCCAGTAGAGAAGAAGATTTTTTTTAATTATCCCATTTTTCCTGATTTTCACCTCATCCCCAGGGCCCCTTGTGGGGACCACAAATTTTGCCCCTTCAGGTATTGATGCTAGTGACCAAGTATGGTTGGAATTGACCCAGAGGTTCTTGAAAAGAAGCTGAAAATGTGAAATAGTTAACGGAAGATGCACAACTCAGGATGCACGACGACTGACAAAACAAGATCGCAATAGCTTACCATAAGCTTTGCTCAAGTGGCCTAAAAATGGGAAGAGCGTACACAGAAAAATTAAATAACATATAATAAATCTTACTGAAGGAGAATATCCAGAAGTCACACAACATAACATTTTCTGTCTCGCCTCCAAAGATGACCATACAGTCTTTTACCTGGAAAATCAGAGTCGACTTCAATTTCATAGAAACATTTAAATACATATACATGTAAAACAATATCATTCTAAATATTATAAATCAGTACCTGTCCCCTACCTGTGAAATATCAAAAGTATCAAAGCCAAAGACATCAGTGCATGCATACAGTTAGTTTGGATGGAAAATGATGTGGTGTACATTGGTGAAACGTGAAAGATCACGCATAAATCGAGATACAATATTTAAAGCAATGTAATGAATTACATTTACTGAATTTTGGGGGGTTTCTTTGTTGTTTTACATCCCACCGAGAATTTTTCACTTTCTGTCACCAGCTTTAGAAGAAGTTCAACAAATTTTGACCTGTGCTATGGACTGACGCCAATGGAGTGAGGGTTATTTTACAAGCCAAGCCTGCTATGACATGGGACCTTCGTTTAAAGTCTCATCCGGAAAACCCAAGACTTTCACTTTGTATGTGGAATGCTTTGCAAAGGAACAGTTGCTACCATTTTTTAAACTAACAGTCTTTGGTATGACCCCGCACCAGAAACCAAACCCTGAACCGTCATCCACCTGTGACTCGATTGCTGTATCACTAGCACGTAGCAAGTGATCCAGTTAAAAGAAACATGAGAAATACTCAATGATGGATAAAAAAAATACTTACAATAGAATTTTGTAAAAACTTAATGTAATTTAATGTAACTATCATATTTATATTCTGACAATGTAACTGTCTCATGGTTATGCACAAAACTAATATATGGTAAACAACCCATTAAGCGCCCATGTCCCCATAAGCTCCCTTTCCCCTTGGTAATAACAACAACTTAACCACTGTGCCTTATAAAAATTTAACGGTTTTACGTCAATTTGACTACTGATTGGCCCCGTTAAGTGCTCACCCCTTTTTTCTTGATTTTTGTAGTGTCCTGGGCACTTAATGGGTCCAATACAGTAATTACAGTAATGAATTATTAATGTATCCAATTCCAGTACAAAAACCACAATAATAACAATATGACTAGTCAAGATATGGGAGTGTAAACTACTTACAAGTACAGCAGAATGCCCAACCAATGGTGGTGGACCAAATTTGGTCTTCATTTTAGTCCACTTCTGGACATCTGTGAAATGAATATAATCAGGAAATGACATCTTTAATCAGTAAAAAGAATATAAACAATACTCTCATAGAAAACGGTGTTTAAATCATAAAAATGCACATAAAATCTAATTTAATTTGATTTTTTCAAATGAAATTTCATTTCTCTTTACAAAAATAATATACAGTAATATATGTATGTCATGAATGCATGCATCATAAAAAAACATTGATACATTTTTTCTCTCTCAGTAATTATAAAGAAATACACAGTTTGATGGTTGGAAACTAAGGTTTATGCATTTTAATGGTAACCATAACTACAAAACAATTTCCCCCATATATTGTGTTGCACTGATTCTATCTCATTCTGAAAATTTCAGGTAAATCTGAGTTGGTGAGTGCCACACCCCTATGTTAATTCTTTGGTGCTAACAGAGAACTACTATTAAACAGTTAGATCTACTAAAATCTTACTCACGGAAATTGTAATACCAGAAATCTGATTTTGGTGTTAGATCAGACATGCCACCATAGATCCACATGTCCCTCCCATACATCACTGCTGTATGTCCATAACGACCACTTGGTGTATCACTACCTTTACGCTGGGGAATTAATTCCCATTCCTCTTCATCTAAAACAGAATCAACATGCTAATGAATGACACAGACTCATGAGGATGTTTTACAAAAACAGAATAATTGCTACACTTATGATTTGTGACTGTTTTACAAAGAACCAAGGCCTGGCACTATACAACATGAGATTTCACTCAAGTGTGAGAACATTCTCAACCTGGCCTGCTCGGCCAATCAGATTTCATGATTAGCCAAAGTTGAGTCAAATTCTTAGACTTAAGTCATTCTTAAGTTGTATGGTGCCAGGCCCTGGACCCGCAATTTATAACCAAAACAAGTTTCAACTTTTGGACCTTCAGTAGACAGTACTACACACACTACGTGTATGTTTGCCATTGTTATGTCTATGTTGCTATATTTAATGCACTTGTATGTTACTACATAGTACTGTCAAGCTTCTCTATAAAGCCCACTGAAGGGAACAGGCAAAAGAGTTGTAATAGACGATGGCCTTTATAAAGAGGTTTATTCATAACAAGAGATCCCCAGAGGGATCTTGGCACCCACCATCGAATGTTATTCATTTGATCTATGTCAGACTGTTCTTTTCTCTTAAATTGTGGATCAACAATGAATATGAACTAAAACCTAAATATTTGTCAAGTGCTTTCTCACAAGATTATAACAATACCGAACATAAAGTGCTATAATCCAAGATAGCTTAACCATACTTGTAAACCTCTATAAGTGAAAATGCTGGTCATGACCTGCATTGAGTAAAACAACAATTACACATAATTATATGTCTCGCTGGTCCCGGCTCTGATATCAAATGTAGCAAAGCATAGTAAGTATATATTTCAGGGGCAGGGACAGGACCCCAACATAACCTACTGAATGTATTTTCAGATAACAATCATTAATATATATAAGGGAGGGACTGTGAACGGTTTTTAAGTTATAAGTAAAAATGTATATTCTGGGGGTGGGGCAGAACCCCCATATACATCACCGTGTTTTCCAATAATACTAAATAATATATATAGTTTAAGGGTGGGGATGTGAACAGTTTTTAGGTTATAAGCAAATAATGAATTTCAGGGGGTGGGGCAGGACCCCCATATGCACCACTAATTGTGTCTCTCCATAACAATCCAAAATATATTTAGTCTTAAGGGTTGGGCTGTGAACAGTTTTTAAGGTATAAGTAAAAATACATATTTCAGAGGGTGGGGAAGGCTCACCCAAGGACCCCCATACAACACTGAATGTGTTTCTTAATTATGATCAATTATATTTATGGTTTAATGGTGGGGCTGTGAACAGTTTTTAAGTAATAAGTAAAAATATAAATTCCAAGGGGTGGGACAGGACCTACATATGCACCACTACATGTGCCTCCTAATAACAATCCAAAATATATAAGGTTGATTGGTGGGGATGTGAATGGTTTTTAAGTTATAAGTAAAAATATATATTTCAGAGGGTGGGGTGGGACCCCAAAGACCCCCATACACCACTGAATGTGTTTCCCAATAATGATCAATAATGTATATGGTTTAAGGGTAGGGCTGTGGACGGTTTTTAAGTTATAAGTAAAAATAAAAATTTCAGGGGGTGGGGCAGGAACATCCCCCAATTTCCTTTCATACACCATTGAATGTGTCTACTCATAACAAACAAGAATTTATACAGCTTAGTGGTAGACATGTGAATGGTTTTCAAGAAATACATAACAAACTTTCACTGTCAAAATCCAAGATGACCACCTGGCAGCCATTTTGTGATTCAACCCTCCTTAAATTGTATAATGCACAATAAGACCTCAAGGAGAACCTATCTGTAAAATTTCATAAAGATTACTTCAGTACTTTCTGAGAAATAGCGATAACAAGAATTGTTTAAGGACGGACGACTGACTGACGACGGACCACTGACGCAAGTCATTTTGAATAGCCCACCATCTGTTGATGGTGGGCTAAAAAGTTAACAAAGATTATGTATGAATGGCCTTAATAGAAAGGTGCCTTTTATGCAGGTGGCCTTTAATGCAAGTTTGACTGTACAGCAAATGAAAGTACATGTATTCATCAACTATTAAGGTGTTACTTGAAGTGTTCAAAGATTAGAAGTTAAAACAAGAGTGATAGTATTTAAACTTGAAAAGAGAAAATTCAACAGCAACAGACAATCCACTCCCTCCTATCATTTCCATGACAACGATGTTCACACAAACAGAAATTTATAGACTGAAATAAGTTGCCTATGGGCCACATCACTCACCTGAACCATATTAGTATCTTACAAATACAGTGGAACACAACCAAAGGACCATCTTGCTTAAGAGACCACCTCACATTTATTAAGACCATAAATATTCTCTTCAAATTTTCTTAATAAAATGAAGTAAGTCCAGACCCTCAATAAGGAGAGCTGGTTGATCAAACCAATCTGAGTCAGTCAGTTAGGTGGTTACTGAGGGTCCACTGTATATGGTTTTAGGATGGGAATCTCAAGTTTCAAAGTATTGTAACACTCCTTGAGAGTGGAGCAGAGCTAAAATGAATAAAAAGATGTCAAAACGTATCAGGAATTTATTTATTGATTTTAACAACAACACAAACTTGAACTATACATCCATGCAGATCACTCAGATGTAGTCAGTTTTTCAATTCATGCAGTGGTTCAACATGGATCCAACTCTGAGTCAATTTTGCCAAAGAAACATAAACATGGAAGAGGATCTCAAGTATTTGCTTCCTGTAAAGTTTCGTCAAAATCCTTTCAGCAGTTTTGAAAAACAAGCTGAGTCTGAAAAAAATGACATCCCCTTTCCTCTTGCACATGTTGCAGTCTTGAAAATTCATAGAAAATTCCAAATATCCCCAGGGGCGTGTGATGTCAGTGAAGTGTGAGCAACCCTTATATGAACCTACAGTCCAAGTTTGGTTACTATATCACAATGCAAACTTGAAATATTACATGAAATTACGGACACAGACAGACACACAGACAGACAGACAGACGATCCAAACACTATATGCCCCCAGCGAACCTTTTATGCCAGGAGCATAAAAAAACCACAAACTTTCATCATACGCCCATTCAAATGTCTCAGATCAATTAATGCAGCAGTTCTGGGGGAGAAGATTTTCAAAGAGGGTACCCTCTGACACATATTTGCCTCACCCTGGATCCATCTCTGAATCAATCTAGCCGAATTACACAAACTTGGTCTTGTCTACATACCTATATGAAAAGCCCAGAACTCTGAACTAGATCCCTTCAAATCAATGTGACCACCATAGATATACATTGTTTTGTCATGTACAACAGCTGAGTGGTGACGTCGGGTACATGGCTGAGGTGTTCCCATATCACAATGGAACTTACGGATATGCTTCAGATCTGAAAAAAAAAAATCATAACGGTAAAAAAATTTCATGTGTGCATAATCAAAGTTGACAAAAATAATTGCCAAACCTGCTTTATTACTGGTCATTTTAAAAGAAAAAAAAAGACGAATATCAACACATAAAGATTTAACAGAAAAAAATCATGTTTTGACATAATTATATGTATAGTAAAACCCGTGTTTAGCAGACAGTTGTTTAGAGGATCAAATTGCCTTTTACAGAGAGGTGTCCAATGAATAAAGGATGACCATTCACTGCTAATATATTCATATACATAATCAGCACAATCGTTCTTGTAATCAGATGTTCCTATGCAAAGCATGGAAATAAATACTAAGCAAAAACACAAAATAAAGAATTGTAGAAGTGTTTCTCAAAATAGAAGTCGAGACATACAGCTTAGTGAGAAATTGCCTGTGGCAATGAAAGTGGATCATAGGAAGACTGTCCGCTAATTTACGTTTAAAAATAAAGAAATTATGCATATTAGGGCCAACAGCTTTGTCCGTTGTCCAGGTAAGGGAGGTGTCCGTTTATTCAAAACATACACTAGTAGTCTTATATAACATTGTAAAGCAGGACCTAGACAAACTATCCTTTATCAGAGCATGTCCGCTGAATTAAGGTGTCCATTGTGGCAGGTTTTACTGTATATTATATTTTTTGTTTGTTTGAATTGTGTTTTACGCCACACTCAACATTTTTTTCATTCATATGGTCCCTGCCCTGGAGGAGAGAACCCAGTTAAAATTTACCCAGGAAGAGACAGACCACTGGTCTTGTACAAGTTAACTGGAACACTGCTGGACTCAAACCTGTGCTGACTAATGGTGATAGACTTTATTATTCAAAGCATGATGCTCTAATTAACCACTGGGTCACTGAGGCCCCATGTACATTACAAGCTAACATATACATATGTATAGATAAGATTACAGCTTAAACAAACACAAAAAATTAGAATAAATGTTCATTCCTCTACAACAGGCAAACCCATGAGAAAACAAAAATGGTGGTAGAAATTTACTACCACTAACAGTTCATTGACATACACCAAATAACAAAATTTGAATTACCAGCTATATCAAAATTCAGATAAGTTAGCACAAACATCTGAGAAATCGACAAATTACATTATTTGACGTGGCATTACACAGCCATAATATTCCTCTGTAATTGTTTATCTTTCAATACAAAAAAAAATTACCTCTGAACAAATAAGACCAAGACAAAGCAAAACACCAGGACAAAAATATATAACAACAAGCCTCCCCCAGTCTAACATAACATTGAATACCTTCATGTAATGAAAAGTGTAACAACTGAGACAATGTTTGTATACGTGTATATTGATTTGAGGAGTGTAATCAATATCATCTATGTCCTGTGTAAACACCTGTATTGACTCAGAAATGTAAACACCTGTTTATTTACACAATATAGATACATGCTTTTATTGTAGATAGATCTCTGAATATAGAACTTAGGAAATAGAAACAAAAATTTGCTAAATTCATTAAACAAACAATAAAAGCTGAAAACAAGAAATATTTAACAGTGGAAATGATAAGTTCATTTATTTTTCTTTTGAATTTTCTACCGTAATTAATGTTAATAATATTAATCGAAACTATAAAACACACTTTTTTGGCTATCTAAGTAAGTTCCATCCCTTTGAATTCCCTTGGAAAATCCGAATTCAAATGTTGAACTTTTTACCAATCAGAAGCCTCGTTTTGCTATAAACGACAACAAAACCTATATCATTGAACTGGCAATCCCTGATACCCATTAAATCCACATTTTATCAAATTCTGACAATTTTGAAATTTCAACCAATCAGAAGCCTTCATTTGCCACAGACAACAGCAAAACTCATGCCACTGAAATCACAATCCCTCCATGCTCATGAATTCTAAATTTCATCGAAATTGGTCAATGTTTAAATTTCGACCAATCAGAAACCTCAGTATGCCAAAGACAGCAACAAAACCCACATCATAGAAATCACAATCCCTTAATAAACACACACATACCAAATTTCATAAAAATTGGACAATGCTGAAACTTCAAACAATCAGAAGCCTCTTTTTGCCTAATTTTATAACGTCACAACATACATGCACACCCAAACCCATAATCATAGGAATCAGGAGTTCAAAATTCTTTTTTAGATATGTAAGTCCAGGACTTGGAAAGAAAATTTTTGGCAAGTACACATGAGAAATTTCATAGTCCGTACTAAATTTTGTTAATAAGTAATACAGTAAAATTATAAACATGATAAATGAATGCTGATAAGGCAAGTTCCTCGGACTTCAGGTATTTCTAAATTCCAAGTCTGAACCCTAATTAACCAAGTCCTGGACTTGGGACTTGAGGAATTTTGAATCCTTGAGGAAGTTTCATTACATCCGACAAGTAGTTTTAGGGAAAACATGCAAACAAGTTTTGACCAATCAGAAGCCACGGTTTGCCATAGATGCCATTTTTTATGTTATCACATACATAATGCACACCCACACCTATCATCATGTTAAGTTTCATTAGTTTCCGATAAATGCTGTGGATAAATTCATGAACGGAAGAAAGAGTAATAATCCGTGCAACATACTTCAGAAATCGGAAAATCGTCCACACTTCTTTTATTATGTCAGCTATGACATGTTTTGCAACCTCCCAATTAAAAAAGTTGTTTAATAAATAAATGCATCACTCAATCTTCAATTTTAAATCTATATGATCAGCTGGTAGGCCCAGAAATAGTTTTTGGCAGGCAGTTCCTCATACTAAATCAACATCCCAGTGTTGGTGCCATATTTAAAACAGTACATTTCTAAAAGTTAAGAGGGGAATGGATGACAAATCTTTTATTATTATTTATTCATCACTCGCACTTTGTGTTTAAAAGAAGTCGTCAATCATATGTATTTAAAACATGATTTATATATAATTTAACTTCTTTCGTTATCGTCACTTTTTTCATTCAAGAATCCTGCTGAGACTGCTTTTGCAATCAATAGTACATTGTGTGCCTGTGGGAAATTGGAACCATCCACAACTGACGTCATTGAGTACATGCAGGAATTCCCTCCACAGCAGACGACATTATTTTAACACTGCAAATGAGATGTTATTTGAGCTGAAATTTTCAAATTGAGCTGTGACTTTTACCTTTGATCCAATGACCTTGAAATTTCCCATAAATATTCTTCAGCATACTGCCGACAAATCTTCAACACTAACATATCTATAAAAGTTTCAGTTTTTCCCTATGTTGAGTTGAAATTTTCAAATTCAGCTGTCACCTTCACCTTTGATCTAATGCAGGTGACACCCGTAAATTTGACCTGCTATTTTTTAATAACTGGACGGGTCATTAAATAACCTGGAAATTCGAAAAAATGGCCCGATTTCACCCGACCACCCGATCATTAATTAGTTTTTCTCCTCAATTTAAGAGCCTACACTTAGTATTTTTTTAATTTTGCATCCAATCAGAGACCGATCGTTACACCATGTCGATGTTTGATTGGCTTCTTTGACATGTTGTGAGAGTGACTAAATGCTCCCGTGAAGTACAACGGACAGCAACTAAGTTTGAAATAGGCAAATGAGTTATCAAACAGTAATTTCTGGAATTGATATTAAGGATTGTTTTACATTTTTTTAACATCATCGGGGTATAAAAGCAATTGCTCATGGAAAAAATTCTGTGCAACACAAAGTGCAAATGGCTGATAGGCTTACCATGTGCGATTTGGATAGCAACAGATGATCATTGTTTACAACAAATTTTCGTTTGAATTCTGATATTTTATCAGTGGAATATACCAAAGAAAGTTTGAGTGTGACTGTTAATATTCGTTCATGATAACTTGAAGTAGCCATTTTATTTGATGTTTTACCAATCGCTGATTCAGCTGGGAAATGCCATGAACTGTGAAGGGGTGACAATTTCGTAAGTAGACCTATTTCAGTATATAGGCTAGCCCACTAGCAAATCCTTGATATCAATTGAAACAAGACAAATGCTGATTATGTAAAATAACAAACTTTTATTGCTTTTTTTTTTAAAGATAATTATCGACACGTTCATTATGGAAAATTCGTGTAGGCTTATAAAGTATAATAAATCCATATGTCAATTCAGACTTCAGTTTTTACCAGCTGATCATATACATGTAGAGTATCCCTTCAATTTACTGAGAAACCTATGAACACTACTTATGCTCAGCATTAACATTACAGGTTGTGAAAAACAAGATGGGCCTGGTAATTAGCCTAGCAATTAATAGGATTTGAGGTGAACTGAGAGTCGATTTCACGCGATGTGGGTGACAAATTGTTTCTGACAGGAATACATGGTGACGGAAAAGCAAGCTGTTTATCAGAGATGCAGGACAAAATTGCACTAGACCTAACTCTCTTTTCAACTTACTACAAGCAACGTAACTACGAAGCAATTTTCATTTCTGTGGCCTATGTTTCTTTTCATAATATGACCTAGATCTTTCGCAATATGGGCATGTACAGTGTGCTACAGATGCAGGCCTAGTCTTGTGTTTTTGATTTCTTTCAGTGATTTTTGTTTGTTTTGTGGTAATTAATGGCTTTAAATAAAAATATGGAATGAATGTGTGTTATTTTATTCTTTATTGATTCATTCATATGTTCAGAGAATACTTGTCCGACAAATCGATGCCATAACATGGTCATGGAAAGGGTTTCTTAGATATTCAGGTACTCCTACGCCAGCTAGCGGTTAACACTAAGATCATGTGATGACCCACTTGCTTTATTGATACAACAATACGGTCATTCTGTATAACTGTAGTGAAGGAAATTACAGTTGGTATGTAAATATATCAATTCTAATAGAACAAAAACAAAAATATTTACAGTAGGTTGATTAATTTCCACTGAAAATTCTTGACTTCAAGGAATATTGTGCTGTTCCTTCCTACCATTTTCCCTTGGCACAAAGAAGGTAAACTATCAGAGCAACATCAAAGCCAATCAATGAAAAATAAATTTTACCTACCAGTAAATATTATTCAAATTCTCCAACTGATATCAGTAAATTGAACAGAAGCAAAAAAGAATTTGCAGTAGGTTAATTAATTCCACTGAAAAGGCTTGCCAACAATAAAGGTTCTGCAATTTCAGGGCAACACCAAACCCGATCAATGAAAGATAAATTATCTTCTTCTTAATTTACTTTTTTATCTTCATCTACATGTACATTGTATAATCATTAGCAATTAAGACCCATTAATCAATTTTCATACTAATTCATGAATTCGATTAAAATTGTAGATCCATTTGATAACTTGTTTTTATCTTTTTATATCTTTTTTAGATATAATTACATGTAAATATATTTTCGTTACTCGATTGAGCCTGAAAAAATGTTGTACGTGGTATGACCAGGGATTTTTTTACTCAATGCAGGTCATGTCCAGCATTTTCACTTTTAGAGGTTGACTGGTATGCACCAAACAAATCAAAAACAATTTAATTGACTCTTTGTTATACAGATGCTTTACTGTCAAAAGGCATTCTCATTAACCAATCTACCCCTAAAGACACATTCGGACTGGTATAAGTCATTACTTTACAGAAAAGCCAATTATTTTTCCAAGGAATCATGAGTTAAGGGCTTTTTCTTATCAGATGTTCGATCAACAGGGCTCTGACTCCTTTGGGAATGGGCCCAGTAATATTGGGAAATATGATGGCATTTTCCCTCAAATTTCAAAATCGGATGAGTCAAAATTTCGGTTATGTCAAGGTCAAACGTCCAGTTTCAATTATTTTACTATATATTTATACTACTTTTATTCCGGATTAGTTATTTATCTCGAAATTTTGCTTAGCTCAAAGTATTTTTTTCTGGTCTGAAGTATTGAAATATTATAGAATTTTCACTTGTTATCTCAAAATTACTGGAATCCTCTGCAATTAAAAGTTTACAATTTATACACAAAAATCATCATACAAAATCACTTGTTTACCTGCAAGACATGGGACAATCAACTTTCGATAATGAGCCAAGGTAAAATTGTAATTAATAATTGCATGGAACCAATTGGAATTAAGCACTACCCTGTGTAGGTCAATTTGATCATTAATTTGTTGTCCAATAAGAATGGAAAATATGTGAATTAAAAATTTTGGTTATCTTGAAGTACATGTAAACCCATGCATTTCGAGATAATGAGATTCCACAGTATTACAACCTAACTATGATATTAAGGCAATTCAATTTGTTTTATATTCTGTAATTGAATTGTAAAAATATTGCCTTTACATGTTTCAATTTTAGTTTTTCTGTACCTAATTATCAAAATAATTTCATTGGTAAAATTTACATTTTTTTTTTGGAAAATATATTAACTTTCTTAAATTGGCACTGGTGCCAAAGAGAGAATCACTATCGGTGATTAAGCCTTTGGTCCCAGTGGACCTGAATTCATTTTATTGGCAAGAATACTTAATGCAGCTCTATGTATTACACACATGTACACACATACATACACACATGCATACACACATACAGAGAGAGAGAGAGAGAGAGAGAGAGAGAGACAGAGAGACAGACAGACAGACAGACAGACAAACAGACAGACAGACAGAGATAGAGAGAGAGGGAGAGAGAAAAAGAGACTGATTTGACTGATTCAGCACTGACAGCTCCCAATATCCTAACTGTATGCTGTTGCATAGTTTAAACATTACTGAAGCAACAAGATTACCTGGATTAATAATCCATAGTGCTGAGTCTGTGACAACATCACCAAATGATCCACCAAAAAGAAACAGCAAGCGCTAAGATAAAAAATAAAAAAAGAAATAATGTATTGTTCACTGATATAAAATCACCATGGAAACATCAGCACCCTTTTTAAGAGTTTTTTGTGCATGTACATGTAGCATCTAGCAAAACTGAAAGTAAGAACAGTATTTAGTTACTCTTACTGGGGTTACTATGATAACAAGAATGGACTCCAGGGAATAAGCTACTCTTAATGACCTCATGTTTCTATGGATACAAAAATTGACTCCAGGGAATAAGCTACTTACATGTACTGTCAGATCTCATGTTTCTATGGTAACAAGAATTTACTCCAGAGAATAAGCTTCTCTTACTGATCTCATGTTTCTATGGTAACGAGAATTGACTTAAGGATTCAGACCATTGTTTCACAATGTCTGAATTAGCAATCGGCAAATTTTAAATCTGGTTTGTATAAACTATATTTAGTTAACCGGTTACCAATTTACAATTTTGTATGAAACACTACCCTTGATCTTGCAACAATTTTAGAGTTTTAAAAGGAAAAAATTCAATGTCAAATTATTAAAAAAAAATTATCAAATTTTGAAGTTAAAATCACACTAGATATGTGCAATATTAAAACTTTGATTTCTAAAAGAGTAATTGACACTCAAACAAACCAAATTGTTAGACTGTTTTGTGACCCAAGGGCCAGTTCTACATGTATTTTCAGAAACAATGACCATAATTTTTCACTGAAGAGGATAACCTAAAAATTATTTAAAAGAAGTCACCAGAACAGTTTATGAGCAAATAATATTTTCTAATTCTCTGAAATGGAAGATGAGAAAGAAAGTCATCAGCAGTATTTTTATAACAAAACAATAACAAATAACATGACTGCCATAACAAACAAGATACATACAGGCCAGGTGAGCTAAAAATGATATCTAACATTGTTCTGTGGACACGAAATATAATTGCATTGTAAGTACAGTGGAATCTTGTTATGTCCAATTTGGACAAGTCTGAAGACCAATCCCAACTTTTACAGATAGAAAAATATGTTCATTAAAATTTCCATCAAATCAAATTCTGGATATCGTGAAGTAATATGGATGGTCCCTTGAATTTGGAGATGATGAGACTCCAGTGTATATTATAATATGATATATGTACACATTGTATATAATTAGCTAATACATTATTCTTACCTTCTGAGAAACAACTGTGTGGCCCTCCAGTAATGGCAATTCATCACCATAATACTGAACCTTTTCCCACACAGAATTTCCTACAAAAAAAAAGTTGTTCATTCAAACTCATCACCTTTGCTTGTTTGTACGTTATTTTTTTTTTTTTTTTTTTCTCTTTTGCTTTGCTATGATATTTGTTTCATTTCAAAAAAGCCACTGGCCAATTCTTGCTATGTACTCAAAAAGTAAACAACTACATGTACCATTAAAGCTTCAAGAATATTTTATTCAAAATATCTTTTCCTAAGAAATTTATGAAAAAACTTCACTTTGATGATCCATAGTCGTTTCAAATCAAGACTGATAATTCTAGAGGGTTTCTGAATGGGAGGAAATATGACAGGGAAAATGGAGCGTGTGCGGCAGACTTCACATTTCTGTTCCTGGTCACATTAATACATATGTCCAATAAGGATTAAGAATCTAACATAGAGGTATAATAGTATCTATTCCATATACATGTACAACTTCTAAATGAGATATATCATGTTGTGCATGCATACGTCACAATGCATTTGTGTCACATGCAAGTGATGTCAGCTTTTTGTGAATCAGTAAAAAGAAATAAAATGTACAAAACTGAAGTTACTTTTGTACATTTATATTAATTTATAATACATCATTTCAAATGTTTGAAAAATTAACCAAAAGGGCAGTAGTACAGATATAATACTTAATATTTGCATACTGACTGTTATTTCCTTCACTGCAAGTATACAGTCCAGTTGCATTTATATTCAATGCTTGGCACACAGCTGTTCAGCTTTTGCATCATATGAAAACCTCCCCAAAAATGTCAATTATATAGAATGAATTTCATATTCAGCTGAAAATGGTAATATATATAAATATAAAGATTGTTTTTCATTTTTTGAAAACTTGGAATATATATGCAATGACTCGTGGAAAAAATTCAATGTGCTGCAGAGAATTTTTTTTACATCAGTCATTGCATGTATATTCCATGTTTCCAAAAACTGAAAAACAATCCTTAAAGACATAGCGTTTGTTTGACATAATTACTATATAAGGTCAATCAATGACTGTAATAAATTACAATATTCTGATCAAAACGCTCCAAAATTTTAACATATACAGTAAAACTTGCTTTAGTGACCACCTGTGTATAAAGATCACCTGGTCACAAAGACCATATTTTGCTGACCCCAATTGTACCATTTGTGTATGAATCAACCTCTATTATATAAAGACCACTGCCATATAAAGACTGGTCTTGTTGTGTCCCAAGGGGGTCTTTATATACAAGTTTCACTGTAGTGCTGTCAAAAGTCACAATATATATCTAACCTAGAGGATCCCCAACTTCATTAACATAAGATGCATGTATATATATATATATATATATATATATATATATATATATATATATATATATATATACATATATATATAATATGTACATACAAAACTACACATGTTTCTACATATATCTGTATCATCACTGTAGCTCTCCTTCAATCCTTCCACCACAGCAATCAAGTGCATGCAGTCTGATGATACGGATAGAAACATTTGTGGTTTTGTATTTATTACATGGCCCTTGTTTTATCTCACTGCATACGCAAATAAAAAATCTGTTCCTCTTTTAATGTTTATACCACAGGGCAATACAGATATACTGGTACCTTTGCCAAAAACTTTGGCATCATTAAATATTTTGGATGAATGGAACTAACATCATCAAATATTTTGTGAGAATGAAAAGTACTTTGGGCATAATTTTTGTATCCAACTGCAATGCAATATGAGGTTAACTACGTATTGCATGGGTATATTGGACTCTGCATTATAACTGTATGATTAAATATACACGTAATGGAGTCAAAAGCTGCATGTATATTCTATGTACATCATTAAGAGACTCCAAAAATTTAACACCTATACATGTATGTATGATGCTATCAAAAGTCAAAAGTCATGTGCACTCATATATTCTGATATATATATTATGAGGCTTTCAAACTTTTGTAACAAAAATATACAATCAAAAATCAATCATGTATTCTGACCACAAGCTTAAGGCTTCTAACTCTACTAAACTGTACATACATGTATACTATTATATGTACAAATGTATATTGCTCAACATAATGATATACACATACATGTATATCATGCATAGGCGATAGACATAGGTGTTAAAAATTGGGGCTTAGCCCCCAGACGTTTCTGGCGTGTGCATGTGTTTTAAGTTGGTTTAGCCCCCCCCACCCCCCACCCACTTTCAATTTGCTTCCGACGCTGATGCCATGTATGTAAAAAAAAAAACCATACAATCTGTAATTTAGGAATCTGGTTAACTGCTATTAGTAATAGACATGATCAATGATCTGTTCCATTTCCAGCAGATATACAGCATATATACTGTTATTGAGACAAACATACATGTACAGGGATTGCTTTGTGTAATGTTTGTATACATGTATACACATTGATGTGTCTTATATTTGGCAAGTACACAGTTTGAACTTTAAATGTATTTAGATTTCTAACAATATGATAGATATCATTCACTGTATGCATTATTACATTTGGCATGCCCAGCTAGATTGATATTTGAACACAAATTAACATATGTACATGTATGTATACATGTACATGTATGTACGAGGCATCTAGAACTGCAAGATTACTGCTTTTGCCACCAATTAAAATTTGTCTGCAAAACTCCATGATATGAAGTGAGAATATCTACCCTGCATAATCTGTCTCTTAAAGAGTAACAGCAATGATTTTTTTCAATGTACATGTAATTATAAACTACTGGTCATAAAATTAAGTATGTAAAAAAAAACATCTTGATATGTGGTCTAATAGCATGTCCAAGTGCATGTTAAAGTTGTAAATTAACACCTGGTATTGTCTGATTCACATAAGATGGCATAAGATGGCAGGGCAGAGTCACCTTTTGATTATCATATGAATGATTCTACTCACTTTTCCGTTATGACAAGCTGCACTGGGAAAAAGGTTTTTACTATACAAATAGAAACCATTACTCTAGTCAATGTAATTTTAATGTTATACTTTATTACCTAAAATTTAATGGTTCACAAGACTCTGGCCCGCCAGGTTATTTGGATCTTACTAAGAAATGAATCTAGGTCAGTAAACATCACAGGAAGCCCTTGGCTTACATCACAAGTGTAGCTACATTGTAGCCAACTTAAATTTAAGATGTTTAATTATATATGGAGAGAAGCAGAAGTAAACCATGGAATCAGATGATTTGTGATCAGAAACTGATGAAATAAATCTACACGTACATGTAGATGTCTTGTTTCACATTATCCAGTTTGAGTTTTAAAGAAGTAATAAAAAGGGTCTTCAAAATAGATAATTTCAATTTGAATTACACAATACAATGCCATTATATTATGAACAAACATAAGTTTCCCATAACTTTTTTTTATAAAATTATGTTTTTGGAATCATTTTGCTGGGTATGTTTTTGATCATTTGCATTTTATCTTTCTTTTATAATATAATCCATATTGTTTCCTCTCATAAACCACTGATTATTCTGAGATACTAAAATTATGAAATATGACATATTTTCTTTACTACACAATTTTTTGGAGTAATTTAATGATGTTGAATGTATAATACACTGAATGTATAAAATCTGTTAATCATTTTTAAGAAATAAATTATGATTTCATGTCTTTAAACTTAGAAAAATAAGTTTAATTGCACTTTTGAGTTATAAAGTACATGTATTTAGATATATTGCTGATAATTATTTTTTTAAGTTAATATAAAAATCGAAGTACTAAAAGAACTGATACGAGTTTATGGTAATTGGTAAGTTTTAATGAGGTATAATACACTCAGTATACTGAAAAAATATAGTGAAATATATTGCAGATAATTTCAATAAAGGGTACCTTTGTGTAATGTCATGTTGTAAACTTTGAATTTACTGTCTCATTTATGACATCAGCATTACTGAGAAAATGCATGTTATTCCCAGAGTTTCCAAATTAGCAAAAATCTGCGTGAATCACCCAATTTTATTTCAAATATTATAAGAACAATAATGACAATGAAAACATCACAACTTTTTTCATATTATTTACCATTATATTGCACTTGAGTATACAGGCCAAATTTCTTCAACAATTTTAATTTACTTTTTATTTTGTTAAAATTACATGTATTTTTTAAAAAAAGTAACTCAAAATTGGGGCAGTCATTTAGCCTAACATGTGTACTGATGGCTTATTTATTATGCAACAATTAAATAAACTACATACATCAGCAATATATGATTATAAAACCTTGTGCTTACATACATTGTTTCATCGATATTAAATTTCTATGCAACAGGACAGTATTGTACCCTTACACTACACTTCCCATCAATTATTCAATAGCCTTAAATCTTTAGTTCAATATGTGTGCATGTAAAACATTTTCCCAACTTCAAAGACTGCAGGGAGTTTCTCATCAGTTATTAAGATCACCTGAATGACAACTTTTATGTCCAACTTCACAGCCAGATCTTGGCAATACATGTACACAGTAAGGGAAAGATATGCAAATCCCAACTCGACCAAAAACTCATCTGGACCAAAAATTCATTTGCATATTAATCCTGCGCAAGAATTGTAAACAGTCCAGCCAATAGTTTTTAACGTCAATTCTGTCACAAGTGTACATGTACAATGTTAAAAAATAATTGAAAAGTAACATTCTAAAGCAAACTTATATCTAAAGATTGCTGAACTTACTTTTGATTGCATATGCATTTCAACAAGTCTTCTAGACCTATGTTTTTCAGTAAATTGTTACTTTATTTTCATCAATTTAAAAATCAAAAATTTATGAATAAAAGTATGATTAGGAAATTTCAATTTTGAAGTTTAGTTTATGTTACTAAAATGCATATACATGTGTTATTAACCCCATACTGAAAAATGTGCTTTGACTTGATCCAAATAAACAACTTACCATAACATTACTGTTTATTATTCATTTCATGATTATTGAAACATTCTCCTCTACTTTAACATGCCATAACAAAGGTTTTTCGAAGTGGTTGTCTACAGTCCACAATTCTAGATTTTGGATAGGAAATAATTTAACATGTTTGCAAAATTGCTCAAGAAAATTTTCTGATGGGTCTTTTAAGGTGGTCTATTGAGCCACATAGACCAAATCTTTTAATCTTTGGCCTAAAATGCATATCAAAACAAGCATTCTCAGAGCATTCATAAATCAACACATCTCCTATAGCTACATGTACAAATGTACATGTACATACATTTTGCCTGTGAAGTCTAATGAGCAATTACAAAACTTTAACCAAAAATCTTAACTGGATGAACAGACTGATGGATGCAGAAAAGTCTATAGCCACCCCCCTACCCCTTGCAGGTTTACCAATCGGGCAGAATAGGTATGTTTTCTTTATCTGGCATGTAACCACAGCCATGGGAAAGCAATTCAATGGCATACACCATACATATATACTGTGTACGGTACAGTGGAACCTTGTCTAAGACCACTTTGCTTAGGAGACCACGGTCCACCTCGCATTTCCAACCATAAATTTCCAGTCTCTTAATAAAACCAGGGATGGTGAAAAAGGAGGAAAATGGCTCATTTGTACAGTTTTAATGGTGGAAATAAAGATTGAACATTTGCAGTAAAATTTTGAAAAAGGAGTAATTCCTCCAACTGGAGGAAATTTCTCATTTCTGTAAAACACTCTTGATAAAAGGTTGAATGAGTACGTATACATAACCTCACCTAAGAGACCACCTCACTAGTCAGACCACTTGAGTCAATCAGTAAGGTGGTCCTAATGGCAAGGCTCCATAGTATATACGTGTATATAAATAAAGATTTTACCTATATGATATCTCCATATGTCTCTCAAGGAAACATGGACATCTTTTCCTCCAATTACATAGATATACTCATTATGTATACAACTGGCATGTCGACATCGAGATCTCGGAAAACATTTGGTAGGAGAAATTTTCACAGTTTTCCATTTAAAGGCGAATGATAAACCAATTGACTTGTTCTGCATTATTTCGACATCATCATCATTTTAAGTGAACGTATTCCATCTGAAGAAAAGCAAAACCGGTATTATAATTAAAGTACTTCCGTTCTTCGTCATCATTTCAAGTGCAAGTAAATCCGTCTGAAGGAAAACACAAAGCAAACTATACAGTACGTTACAAAGTAAACATGAAAGACTAGTAGCTACACTGTACTGTGATAAAAAGACAACTTTATGTCTTACTTTCATTGGCCAAGTCTCCCTACATGTACAATGTACAAATTCTCTGAAAATCAATGGACCCTTCTGTATATCATTGACTTAGACCAGTCCAAATGTATCTTCAGGGGTTACATGTACAATAATACATGTACTTTCCATAAATATACATACTTTGTAAGAGCTTTGAAGTAAGTACAAGGAAAACTTACTTATTTTCAGTCAATGATTTTGGAATTATTTTAATCCAGAAGTTTTTTTCCCTCTTGTTTTTAATTTTTTTATTATTATTATTATCATAATTTATGGGAGGCCAGCTGGGGGAGGAGGGGGTTGCTGGATATTGGAGAAGGGTTAGAAAATTACATACATGTACATGTACCTGTACATTGTACACACTTCGAAACATCAAGACTTTGACTAGTGAATGAATCATACAATATTTAGTTTCAGATCTACATGTAGAGGTTCTATACGGTGTATATATGCATGACTGCTTCAAAAACCATATAGGGATTATGAAAGTACATGTACATACGGTCATGATATAATTTGATGATTAGTGCTACAATGTATGTTATAAAGGTAACTTAATTTTTGTGAAATTAAAATACTGAGTGTTTATGAGGAGAAGAATTGCCTTGGCGGGAGGCAATGTTGTACACATGTACAACAAAATTCAAAAATGTACATGTATACATAAATTTTTGACTTTCATTGTGTTTTAATAGGAAATCTTTTTTTTCTTATTGAAATTAGCCGTAAAATTTGACTCTAAATCATTAAAGTTCCAGTTACAAATTGTTTATAAGCAGTGTGAAACCATAAAGTTATTCAGGACTTTGACAATACATTGTACATGTAGTTTGAAAAACCAAGAGATTTTGACTCACTTTAAAGTTTTAATGTAGATGTATACATGCAGGTCTACCAAGGTAAAGTGGCACATCCTGCTTTAGTCAGAAACCAAAACAATCCGGTCTACTTTCTAAAAATAGGTTGTACAGGCTAGGTAAAACATATTGCCTTTCATGGATTCCATGCATTACTGAAACTCTAACATTTTTGTGATGACAAGTAGCTTGTCATCCCTGTTATGATTTTATTTAAAATCATTGTGTCTGTAAACATGTGCCAATTTACCTCGGTAGACCTATACTTTCAATACTCACTAAACCTCCTTTTGCTTATAGTGATGGTTCGTTGACTTCGTCACACTATTGCAGTAAATTTGGTTCAGTGCATTTGTATGTCACTAGACTCACTACGTAGGTCATGTACATGTACTTTTCAATCAATTTTTATTGAAATATTTATCACTGACCCAAAAAGCTTCAGATTACAAATTAAAATGAAATGTACATTACTTTCAGAAGATCAAAATAGTATATATGTAAACATGTGTATATGTACATGTACAAATATAATAATACATATAATACATTCACCCCTACAGATTCTGTTGGACTAGTCCATGCCATTAATTTAGGTAGATTCTATTATTGTTCAGGGTAGATGTGTTAAGCAGGCAGTGTACATAAAATCAATATTGAGTTTTATTTCACCATTACTGGTGAGAGAATTAGGAATGTCACTTGACCTATTAAAGTATCTGTGTCACAAAGATGGAATTTGAAACCTGTTTGTATATATACACTACATGTACATGTATGTAGCCTGTTTATCTATCAACTGAAATTATCTCAGATATATCCTGAATGATAAATATGGGTACAGTGAAACTTGTGTATACATAACAACCTTGTAGGGACACAAGAAAAACTGGTCTTTAAAGGGAGGTGGTCTTTATAGGGAGGTGGTCTTTATATAGAGGTTGATTTGTACACAAATGGTACTATTCGGGACAGCAAAAAATTATCTTTATGACCAGGAGCAAAAATGGAAAATTCATAACGAGTATCATTAAACGTGATATGAATGGAAGCCTGTGTCAAATTTGTTTTATCATATGATCAAACATATGTGATAAAAACGACATTATCTGATGACTCAGACTGGGGATGAGATTCTATATTCTCCTTTCTGTCAAGCTGACCAAATTGTTCCAAATATGTACATGTAAAATACTTGCACAGAAATAAGTAAATATTGCTTATATTTGAATACATTTATTTAGCCTATATTTTAAATTATTATTTACACCTAAGCATAATTTATCAGATGTTGAAATTAGCAAAATTGCAGACTTGAATACAACAGAATTTTAAAATCATCTACACAACATGTTTTATTCGATTGTCCCCATTCATGTTCAAGTGATGTCATCGCCAATTCAGATGAATGAAGTGACATCATAGCCAACCTTCAGATGAATGAAGTGACATCATCGCCAACCTTCAGATGAATGAAGTTTGCGGATGTACATGTAGTAAATAAAAGTAGTTCAGTTTGCTGCACATTAGCCAATCAAAGCACAGATTGGCATTATTACATGGTTACTTATAAAGTATTTATGTTATCTGTTATAAAGCTGCATAATACATAGACGATAGATCATATGACAAATATGTCATATTGGGAAAAATTGTGTGCACACATGGAAATCTAAATGCATTTTTAAAATGTATTTGTCCTTACATGTATATTATTTTTTTTCATTAAGGTCATCAAATTGGGAATTTTTTCATCAATTTGTGAAAAAATACATGCATTTTGCATTGTGAATGGGGCTGAATTTGTGCCCTGTGGATACTATAGAAAAAGCCCTAGTGGTACTTTACCTATAGTTGGCAACATCTCTGACTCTATCTACCGGTAAATGAAACATCGTTAGTGAGATAATCACATGAAACAAAGATAATCAACTAAAAAAACTAAAATCAAAAACTTACATGTACAATTCTTACATGTATCATTTCAAAATCTTTCGATAAACACATGTATAAAATCTCATGGTCTAATTATAATCATTGTAAACTTTATAACAAAAAATATTTATTTTTAGTGCACAAATGCATAATTAAATACATGGATATACCTGGTACAGTTTATATCCAGCTTATACATGTACATTGCTTCTGGACCCTCAAATAACATAAACCTGCATTAGATCCAAATCTGCAGTTACATGTATATTGGTCTGTAATAAATTTCCTTTTTGTACACACAGGTACATTTGTACCTGTATGTATATATTTATTTCAGTTCTAGTTCCTTTATATGTATATGTGTATGTTATACATGTACATGTACATGTAAATTCTACTTCTAAAGCACTAGCAATGATAATTATAGACAAATTAGTAACTTATGTAGATGTGTATTATAAATATATGTAGCAATACACATTGCAATTAAGCAATTAAGGTCAATTAAGCACTGATTCTATATTTTTTCAGGGTCACATTGCAAAATGACCTGAATGAAAACTTAAACTGTATGCAGACTGAACAAATCATGGAATTATTCAATGATCATTTAATGATCAACCTGCATTCCTTTGAAAAGTAATGATCAATTCTTTTTTTTATCAACAAGCAAGCTGTCATGATACATGTATAATAATATCTATTTTATTACATTTTGTACACTATTTATCTATAAGTCAGCTCAGCCCGTTATAACTGAGCTATACTGTGACCTACCCTAGGGTGGTATCCATTTTCTATAAGTCTGCTCAATCTGTAGTAATTAAGCTATATATCGACCTACCCCAGGGTGGTGTCTTTTTTTCTATAAGTTGGTTCAGTCTGTTAAAATTAACTTATATAGTGACCTACCCCAGGGTGGCATCTTTTTCCGTATAAAAGTTGGCTCATACCTTAATAATTGAGTTATAAAGTAACCTACTCCGGGGTAGTGTCCTTTTTCACTTTTTTCTCTGTGCAAAATAATTAAGCTATATAGTAACCTATCACAGGGTAGTGTCTTTTTTCTATAAGTCGATTTAGTCCGAAATAATTGAGTTATAAAGTGACCTATGCCTGGGTGGTGTCCTTTTCCTATAAGTCGTGTAATAATTGAGCTATAAAATGGCTTTGTTTCTATTCAGTGGTAGTCAACAGAATAGGTCAAAATATGTTGCACTTCTGGTGACAACTCCACATACATGAAAAATTATTTGAAGAGATATTCAATATGTAATAAAACAACATTTCTGACAAGAGTTAGTCATTCTTTAATTATTGTCTTAATCTTTATTTTTTTGTTTACTGTCACTGATTTTTATTGCGATGACAAGTATAATCATACAAAAAATATATTAAATTCTCAAAAATCAAAAACAATATTACATTTTCTAATATTTTTATTAATATTAATGCTATAGGTGTCTGGAAGATTTCAAGTAATGAATTGATTGAAAACTATAATTTACGTAATATTTAATTAAAATAAATTAAATTAATCATTTCCGACACAAATATTATAATAAAGTTCATTTTACAGTCTGAAATATCCGTTCTGTCCTGTATGTTTTTTTTCTATTATTTGCGGATGAAAAGACAAGAAGAAGAAAAGACAACACTTTAATGTCAAAAGTTTGTGGGGCGAAAAGACAGCAAGACAAAATTTTAAGGTCATAAATTTGCAGGGCGAAAAGACAACATTCTAAGGTTGCAAATTTGCAGGGGAAAAGATGACAAGACGAAAAGACAATTAAGTCATAAATTTGAGAGGTGAAAAGACGACAAAAGCCAGGCTAAAAGACGACAAAAGTAAGTTGCAAATTTGCAGGTTATTTTGTTGTCTATTAGGCTCTTTTCGCCAAAATGTTAATTTGTCGTCTTTTCGTTCTGTCGTCGCCCTGAAATAACTTTTCAGCCCTGTCCCCATTAAAACATTATCAAGAGGACATAATGACCCCAGATTATTCAATCCTGGTTGATCAAAATAACGAAAAGTCGACATGGCACAAATCAGCCACCATACATGGTTATGAAAATGTCCCCATTAAAACATTATCAAGAGGACATAATGACCCCAGATTATTCAATCCTGGTTGATCAATGCACCCCTCGCCATGTAGAACGAGAACTCACTTCAGTTGCATTCACTGAATCAGGCTTCAGCATGCAGGTTTGTTCACTTGTTGTTACGGCTTATGCCTAACGATACCAGTACGGCTTAAATTAAAAATAATTGTTAGAAAATCTCACCTATCTGTTATATGCTGTCTAAAAGACATCCATAACTATAACCAAAAGACAAAAACTTAAACTCACCTCACCTTTGAAAACCAGTGCTAAGCTTTGAACGCCCTATTTCGAAATATTATCAACGGAAACAATAAACAAATTGTGATGAATTTTTTTTACTAGAGAGCTACAAAAGGGGGAAGTAATTCTTGTCAGTATGTTGATTCTCCTAACGACAATAACTATAAAACAATCAGCGACTTTCATTGATAATTCTATCATGTTTCCTTACCTGGGTTATAGAAACAATATCGGTGTAATAACATATTTTAATAATCCTACTCAATAAACACCGCCAAAACATTCGCACGCTAACGCTAAGTACCGCTGTATAATGTTGGCGGATCTACTATTTTAATAGAGGGGTCAGTGGGGTTCGGGAGTTGCTTAAATTTCATTTAAAGGTTAGTTAGACTCTAAGTGCGGTTTCCCTTTTTAAAAACCTTTTTACTACTTAGATTGATGTATAATAACAAAAAGAGATATACACAGACATAAACCTTATATATTTTGTGAGAATTACTTGAGAAATCAGTACGACAATTTTTCGTTTGCATATGATTACTTCAGTGGACCTTGCTATTTGTATATAGCATTTCAATAGAATTTTCACCATTAAACAGAGAATTAAGAGGAGATGCGTTATCTATTTTGATTTTTTATTTTCTGAACCGGAAATCAAAAAATTTATTTATTTAAAGGGGCATTAGCTTTGTTTGTTATGTTTTGTTTTAGTTTGTTCTTTTTTGTTTTGTTTTGTTTTGTTTTGTTTTTGTTTTTTCAATATTTTTGTTCCCTTTTTTACTACCTAGATTGCTATACAATAACAAAAAGACATATACACAGGCATATAAATTCCAAAATTCCTATATATTATGTGACAATGGCTTCAGAAACCCTGGTCTAGCACTTTTTTTTTCATTTGCAATTGAAAAATTCAGCCTTACTAGTTGCACTACAGATAGAACCGGAAAACGCTGAACTGATGTAAAATCAGATTTATTTTTAAAGATGTGCTTGCTCTAAAAACAAAAAACTGTCGTTAAATACCATTTGACAGGTCGTTTAAATTAAATTTATACAGCCCGCGTTGTTCACATACCGTAAGTTGTTACCGGGCTCTATACCAGTGGCGCTGTTGATGACGTTGTCAGAATCCTGGCTTCTGATTGATCAATTGAAATGACCCGCTATAGCGCCGCCTGTGACGTC